>CM037854.1:103595670-103731069 GCA_021234595.1 Delia radicum
AAATATTCAGTTAAAACTTTCTTTTTAAATCAAAAAGTTGTTATATTACATTGAGTATTGAAATAAACGAAAACAATCTATTGTTTTTATGGAATTTGTCAATTAATTTTTCAATAGTTGAAAATAAACTAAAAAATACAATTGTTTTAAACGAAGAGTAAGCAGTCCTGTTTTCAACTGATTTTCAGTTAATTTAATGTGTATATTCAGTAGTCTTTACGAAAAAAATATTGTGTGTTGCCAAACAGAACAGTTTGCTTTGTATTCATATTAATTTAAATATTGTGAATTTGTTTTATGTTTTTAAATTAAAAACTTTGTAACGACCAAAGTCACAAGTTCGTTTTGGCCAACACTGTTTAATGCAGCATTATTTTATTCTTCTTATATCTTACCAAAGTACATTAAATTAACTGAATTGTATTAATAATTTTAAATATGTAGTGTCCGTTACTGAGTAAATAGTAGGTTCGTGTACGTGCTACCAACACCCCTGGTTGTCAATGATGACACGTCAGTTTACAACCCTGAGTTGGCATAAGCTTTAGATATTTAAATGTTGGTAGCACTGACCACGATGATATTGTGTGTAAGCATGTATGTATGTGATCGTCAAAATTTGTGTATAAAAGCAACGACCCAATGTATGTTGGAGTGAGTCGAGTTGCAGCCAGACACCAGTAAAGAGCCAGTTAAGGTTCGTACTAGTAAAGGGTAGCAATGTATGGTACTGACAGTATAGGCAGACCATCATAGATCTGTTAGGAAAGGTACTGCCAGTATAGGCAGACCATCATAGATCTGTTAGGAAAGGTGGTGCCAGTATAGGAACCCCTTTATCTTCGTGTCGGAAAAGTAGTCGTGTATTTGTTGTAGTGTCTGTAAATTAAATGTTAATTCCCGTGAAATGATAGGAAATAAAAGTTATACGTTTTATAACGTTATTTGGAAAAAAAATATAAATCCGCGTTTTATTTCACGAACCCTGGCGTGACTGAGCCCATGAGCAAGATTATGTTTTATTTTTGATTTGAATTAGTTCAATTCTTCCAATTTTGTTTTTTACTTCTCATCGGGTAAATAAAACAATACGAGTAAAGCGTTGATCTTTTTCCTTCAAAATTTGGGTAGAATATTCCAGCCCTTCTACATTGGTTCTCTGATGATTTTCGGTGACGCGAAATGAAACATGTAAGTACCTGTCAGTAGATAAAGTCTACTATAAGTTAGCGGGCCAATACTTTTTTGAGTAATAAATAAACATTGCACGGTTTTTTGTTTAACAAAAAACAAATGATCTTGAATTTGAATAATCTTGCTCACATCATAATTTAAAAACTTTTGTTTATACTGTGTTTTTATATAAAAATGTTAAATAAATTGTGTTTTTCAAACAAATGTCGCCAGGAAGATGACCGACGGCGTTAGCTCGAAATATTGGAACTTTAAAATAAACGAATAAATTATTAATTAAAATTAAAAAAAACATAAAATATATTTGTTTTTATTTTTTAATTTTTAATATAAGACCTCAAGCCAGACAAATTAAACAACAACAACATTAAAGGTCAACAATATATACTTTCAACATTTCATAAATATGATTAATAACTGATAATAGAGTTATCCAGTCCTTATTTTTATAGGTTTATGTCTATTTGTTTTGTAAGTCTTTGGTTTAGTTATTTCGAATAAAAATTTCTTAAATTTTTTAACTTTGGTGCTTGGTTTTGAAAAATTAGTAAATTGGTTTTCTGAAATAAGCAACAAAAATTAGTAAAAAAAAATCAGTAAAGAATAGTAAAAATCACTTCTAAAAAAATATATTAACCAAAAATTAGTTCAAAAAAATAAAGGGTTTTCTACTAACTTTTTCGCCTGAGTGTATCTCCTTATTATTTGTGTTAAAGTAATGCAGAGAGTAGTCTGGTGTCTAGTACTGATAAAATTTCACTGCGTATTTGACTTATTTTTTTAAATCGAAAGTACTTATATATCAGTAGTTTGTTTTTTAAACTACCAATAGAAAAAGTTCAACAATATATTTCTATGTATTTTTATCGAATTTATAAAAAAAACTTGACTCGGTTACAGAAAAATATATTTTGAGTGTACAAATTCTATTTTCGTTGATTTTTCGTTTCTGTGGTTTGTCATTTTTTTGTTGTTGTTTGTTTTAAATAATTAATAGCTGTAAATGTTTGCAATCCATACTATTTTTCTTACATTTTTGTAGCAGTTGAAATGATGTCAGTTGGTGACATGATTACAAAAATAAATTTAATTAAAACTAAAGAATGACAAATTAATAATTTAAACTGAATTTATTTCTATGTCACTGACCGGTAATAATCACATTGTTTGCAGCTTCATTTGTAAATATCCCAGCATAATTATTTGTTTAAAAAAATCGCTTGTAGAACCACTGATTCCCACTGTAGAAAATTTTAACGCATTATTTTCTTATTACATTTTTTACCACTTTTACATGGGGGTATTGGGGAATATATTATGATGTTACCTAAATACGTACCAAGCAATTATAAAAATATTTATACAGATATCATTATTGGTGGTGCACTATATTATATTAATTTAAAGTTATGCATAACTTTAAATTAATATAATATAGTAAAATAATGATAAAATAATGAGTAATATGAGGGTAATCGTTATTGGTAGTCCAACATATAATGATAACCCAATAAAGTTTCTACACTGGATTGTTAGTCTTAAAGAAATCTCCGAAATTCGTTTAGAGGCAGGCACTGCGACGCCATATGGAGCGCCGGACCATATCTTGATCTTTATAATAATAAATGAAGCTTTACAACCACTTTTAAAACGAATTTCAGAGATTTCTTCTTTTATGCCACAGATCGAAAAGGTTAATTTCATTTGGCAAACCCTAATACCCCCAGTGTCTAAGATTTCCCCATTGAAACTGCGTCTCCTAATACTGTATACCGCAGCACACTGACATAAGACGTGTACTGTAGTTTCATCCTCCTCAAGAAAAAGCTGACATATAGGTGACCCAACCTGTGCGATATTATACAAGTGGTATCTCAACCTAAAGTATGCTGTAAAGAATCCTGCAAGAAGCCTAAAGCCACTCCTAGGATGGTTTATAATCCCCCGTAAGAAAAGGGATTAACCAATGCCTTCGCCTGCCGCATACCAGCCGCGCGGTCCCAACGAACCCGCACCATGGACAATTCGCCCCCAGATACCAGAACATGGATGGCGGACCAGTTTACCACACCATTGGAAACGACGACGCAACCTAGGGCAATTCGTCTACCATCTGATTACCGTCATAACCACTATGCCCCGGTATCCAGAAAAGTGTCACTTTATAAGGTGCAGCCAATTGCTGAATAGTACTTAAGCACTCCAGGGCGAGTCCCGAGGTAAATATGAAAGACAATGCCATGAGAGCCGCTTGACTACCCTAACCTCCGCCTGAAAAGTGGTGGTCCACTTACCCAAAGGCTCAGAAATCCTCACATTGGGTCCGAATACCCCCCACCATACCGGAAGCCATCTTGGAACCGTCAGTAAACCACCTCAGACTACGAGGATCGACGGTCGGTCCACTGTGTGTCCACTCAGACCTACTCGAGAGGACACCACCAAATCTCTAACCGAACCGTAATTCAGCATCTGTGCTCACCGCAAAACGTAAAATACTAGAAAGTAAAATTACTAAATAAAAAATATTTTTTTTAAGGTAAGTTGCATTTTTTAAAAATCTGCGGTATTTAAAAAAAAAAAGTTTTTAAATTTAAATAAATCAGTCTCTATTTAACCGTGGCAGTAAATAGACGCAAATATATTGTGTGCAAATACTATTATTTTCTTAAAAAAAAAAAACAACAAATTCATTTTAATTTTAACTTTGAAAACAACGGGATTTACAATCCAACTTCAAAACATTTAAAAACAATTAACAAAGAAAAACAACAACATGCTTACATTAAGTGATGAAGACAGTGATGAAAGTGATGGTATTTGGCAGCAAGTACCAGAAAACAACAACAAGCGACGGTTGGTAAAATCACCCAATATGCATTTACATAAAAAACCAAACCTGTCTAGTGAGCCTAGTACATCAAATGCAAATCAGTTTGCATTACTTGATGATGTTAACGATACAATTCAAATCCAAGAAAAAAATGAAGAAAGACAACCTAAACCTCCGCCTATATACATTCCTTTTGTGGAAAATATAAATAATATGATTAAGTCTATATCTAAGGTTATATCTAGTAATGAATTTAATTATAAGTCAATGAGAGATAATCAGATTAGGTTGATGGTTAAAAACACTGAGTCTTATAGAAAAGTAGTTAAACATTTAGATTCAAAAAATATTTGCTTTCATACTTATCAGTTAAAACAGGAACGAGCTTACAAAATTGTGATTATTCACCATACAACACCAGTTGTGGATATAAAAAGCCGAGTTGTTGTCGTTAGGTCATCAAGTGAGAATGTTTTTAACATTAAAAGCCGAGTTACAAAGCAACCACTTTCAATATTCTTTGTAGACTTAGAACCAAGCGCCAATAATAAAGATGTTTATAAAATAAAACACTTAAGCAATGCTATTGTATCTATTGAACCACCAAAACAAACGGATGATCTTGTTCAATGCTATCGTTGTCAGGAATTTGGACACTCTAAAACTTATTGCAAAAAGCCTTATAAATGCGTTAAATGTGGAAGTGATCATCAGACATCAACATGTACCAAGGATATTAATACACCACCAAAATGTGTGCATTGCTTAGAAAACCACACAGCAAGTTATAAAGGATGCAGAATATATCAGAAAATTATTCATAAAAAAAGAAATTTTAATTTTAGATTTACTAATCAACAAAATAACCAAAATCAGAATTTTTTCCAAACAAATCCCACAAACAATAATGGTAATGCTTTTGGAAACATCTCATACTCACAAGCTGTTTCTGGCAATCACAACAACAACAACAATACCAACAATAATAATAACAATAATGATGTTATGGTAAATTAGAAGCTATGCTAGATAAGCTAATGAATCTTATGACTGTTTTAATTACGAAGTTATGCAAATAAATTTAAGAATTTCAACATGGAATGCTAATGGTGCTTCCCGTCATGTAAAAGAAATTGAAATTTTTCTTAAGTTAAATTTTATAGATATATTTTTGATATCAGAAACTCACTTCACTGAAAAAAGTTATTTTAAAATCCACGGATATGATCTCATTGAGGCAAACCATCCTGATGGAAAAGCTCATGCAGGATCAGCAGTGTTAGTAAAATCGAGTATTAAATACAGTATTTTAGATGCACTAAGGAAACCTTCAATACAAGCAAGTGGAATTAAAATCAGCTGTAATAACGTCGATGTAGCAATTTACTCCATATACTTTCCTCCAAGACATAGTCCATCACAGCAGGAATATACAAATTTTTTCACAAACTTAGGAAGCCGATTTATTGTAGGAGGTGACTTCAATGCAAAGCATCCATGGTGGGGATCCAGGCTTGTCAATCCGAAAGGAAGAGAGTTATATAAATGTATTAATATAAATAACTACAGGTTCACCCACTTATTGGCCAAGTGATCCCAATAAAATTCCTGATTTACTTGATTTTTTCGTTTACTTTGGTATTTCACTTCATCTGCTTGACATAATGGATAGTAGTGATTTAAATTCAGACCATACTCCTATTATTTTAAACTATAATACTTCGCTAAAAACCTTTAGCAAAAACTCAATTGGTTCTCACATAAAACGGACATTAAATCGTTTCAAAATTGGTGTGACAGCAATTTAAATTTAAATACATCCTTCAAATCTGGTGAAGAAATTGATTTTGAGGTAGAAAGGTTCACAAATCTTATTCATGAGGCTGCATTTCTTTCTACACCTCAAATTAATCAAACAAATGGACAACAGTTGTACGTATCAGCCGAAATTAGAGAACTTATAAGAAACAAAAGACGACTTCGAAGAATTTGGCAATTAAGTAGAAATCCATTTGACAAAACTAACTACAATTGTGCTGCAAATTATCTTAAAAAGCGTAAATGAAGAAGTTGCAAACTACTTAAGAAAACTAAACACAAATAATAACAATAGTGAACACAGTCTATGGAAAGCTACAAAATATTTGAAAAGGCCATCTAAAAGAAATATTCCAATAAAAGACGATAATGGCTATTGGTGTAAAACTAATAAAAGAAAAGCTGATGCATTTTCTGAGCATTTGGAAAAAAACCTTTGAAGAATTCGTAGTTGCAAACTCAGACAGTGAGAGGCATATAATAACATTTTTGGATTCCCCTTGTCAAATGGACTTTCCAATTAAATCATGTTCTCCACTTGAAGTGAAAAAAGAAATTCTTAAGCTAAATAATACGAAATCTCCAGGTTATGACGGAATCAACGCAATTGTAGTTAAGAATTTATCCAAAAAGTCCATACTGTTTTTGACTCTCATTTTTAATTCCATATTGAGATTGTCTCATTTTCCAACACAATGGAAATGTGCGGAAATCATTATGATTCATAAACCCAATAAGCCAGAAAATGAAATAAATTCGTACCGACCTATTAGTTTGCTGCCTACCTTTTCAAAATTGTTTGAACGATTGTTGTCATATCGATTGTTGCCACATTTGGAAAAAGAAACCATAATTCCGGAACACCAGTTCGGATTTCGGCATCAACATGGGACTCCAGAACAAATCCATAGAGTAGTTGATATAATTACTGACTCTTTTGAAAGAAAATTATATAGCTCTGCTGTCTTTTTAGATGTTAAACTGGCATTTGATAGGGTTTGGCACCAAGATCTCTTGTTTAAACTTAAATCTTTTTTACCAACACCAATGTATTTAATTCTTAAATCGTATTTACATAACAGAAAGTTTTATGTAAAAGTAAAGGATGAATTTTCTAAAATTTGTCATATAAAATCAGGTGTACCTCAGGGCAGTGTTCTAGGTCCCATCCTATATACAATTTTTACATCAGATATGCCTCTAACTGAAGATGTAACAATTGCAACATATGCTGATGACTCAGCTGTAATATCGTCAGATGAATCTCCTATTATAGCTTCAACAAAAATACAAAGAGAACTAGATATGCTAGATATATGGCTAAAAAAATGGAAAATTGTAGTTAATACTGAAAAATCAGTACATATAACATTTACTTTGAGAAAAAACGATTGTTCGCCGGTTTATATAAATGGATCCCAAATACCTGAAACCAGTAGTGTCAAATACTTAGGAATGTATCTGGATAGAAGACTAACATGGAAAGATCACATCAAAAAAAAAAAAAGAACATTTAAATATAAAAACGAAAAAGTTGTATTGGCTGTTAGGACCAAAGTCTGAACTCAGCCTTGAAAACAAAATTAAAATCTATAACGCTATATTGAAACCTGTTTGGACATATGGTATACAGTTATGGGGAACTACAAGTAACTCTAACGTAGAAATTTTACAACGATACCAATCTAAAACACTACGACAAATTGTTAAAGCACCTTGGTATATAACAAATCACCATATTCATAAGGATCTCCTGATTCCAACCATAATAAACGAAATAAACAGATTTAGTTCTCGTTACCTAGAAAGGCTCAGTAACCATCCAAATACCCTAGCTATTACCTTATTGGACGACTCAGAAGAGATTAAAAGACTAAAAAGATTCCATGTATTAGATTTGCCATATAGAAAATAATATTGTAAATATGTAAATAATGTAAATAGTTCGCATTATATAAGGTTATTAGGTTTACTGAAACCTAATAACGTAAGTTAATTACCCCCTTTTTATATAATTTACTTAATATTGTAAAATAGATTGTAAATAAAGATACAATAACAAAAAAAAAAAAAAAAAAAAAAATTTAAATAAAAATATATATTAACTACAAATCACCATACCGCTGCCAAATCCCCATATGGAAGTCTTTCGGGATCGAAAGTTATATACAAAAGTCTGAAAAAATACACTTAATATAGTGCTTTTTTCGTTGCGTGTCATAAAGAGACATTTTTTTTTTTTAAACATTATTAAAGCCGTTTTACACTGCAATCTTTTAAGATTCGGAAATGTATTTATTTAAAAATATCATCACGGGAGAAGATTAATTTGTAGTTTTTTCTTTTTTAAATCCTTTTTTTGGGCTTTTCTATTTTTGAGCGGTAGCGAAATCTTTACAGACATTTTCTGGCCTTTACCTGTGTTTTTTAAGTGTTTTTTCCATCCTATTTTCCGGCCTTTTTAATTACAATTTTAATTACAATTTTATTCTGGGCGCTGTGGTGTAATGGTTAACGCGTTGGACTATAACACATATGGTCCCGCGTTCGATTCCCGGTGATGACAACATCAATGTAGAAAAATAATATGTATGAGTTTTCTATCACTTATATATATCGCTGCGCCCACCTTCGGTGTTCCCATAGCACTTAAACCCACCGAAGTAAAATAATGAATCAAGGCTATGAAACAAAAAGCTTCAATAAATTCGCCAACTCTACATCAGGCGGCGAGCAACAACTGTTCTAAGAATTATCTATTCGCGCAATTACAGTGCTGCCATGTTTGAAGCCCTTCATCTTTCACCACCTTTCATCTCTCCACTATCCCCTTTCCAAAGAAAGCAACACATTAATTAATAAGAAGAATTTTCTGAGTGCTGCATCTCTTTAAAAAAAAAAATCTCATCTATTTCAATTTGTTATTACTGGGGCTAGGGAGTTAATACATACATGAATAATTATGTTGTATGTACATAAAATATGCAATAAAAATCTTAAACTATAGAACTAAAAATTTGAAAAAATGCATTTATCATTGATTATCGTCAACGGTTTCTGCATTATATACACAATTTTTGTCTTAGAAAGCGGTAAAAATTTGAAAAATAGCGTTAAAAATCGTCAGAAAGTTGGTAATTATCTTCGTGATAAAAAATATGTATCAAAAAATCTATGAAAAAAAAATTTTCAATATCTTTCACAAAATAAAATTTATGACCTTTTAAATTATGTCCCATAGGAATTGCCAAACTATAGGGTTGCCACATGTTGTAAAATAAAATTTTTTTTTTTGAAATATGAATCCACTTCCAAACATTCTGACCATATTTTATCAAAATCGCAGAACATCGAAAAGTTAGTGGTTTAAATACTATTGAAATACTCTATACGCCTACTAGACGTATGAGTTATATACAGCACCAATTAATATTAATCATACGCTATGGGTGTATACATTAATATGTATATCATAATAGTAATAGATTATAATCTTATATCCATCGTCATCTGAAATGGAATTAAGCAATCGCTATTCAATACAAAAAACTTTATGGAGAGGGCCCCAAAAAGTACAATGCGTATAAAATTTTAGCAAATTTAACACATGGTTAAAAATAATCATATATGGTTATATGGGCCAATATGGGCTAATATGGAAGTGGATTTGACTCCAAATATTCAAACGGTATTCATGGAATTTCATAAATCCAAAAAGACATACTTGTACTGTGAATATTCTCACAGTAACTACATGTAGGTCAGTCGGACAGACAGAGTAGTAGTTGTTTTAACTTTTATTGTAGTCATTTTTCTACACTCATAAAAAAAAGTTTGTAAAGTCAGCAAAAAATTTTGCTGAGTCAGCAAAATTTTAGTCAGGAGGATGCTAGCAAAAAAGTTGCTAATGTCAGCAAAATCTTTTGCTGAAAATCAGCGAGCTGATTTTTGGCAACAAAATTTGTAGATTCAGCAAAAGTTTTGCTAACACTTAGTAGATTAGAAATAAAAAAGCGTTGGTAAAAATTAATAAGTTTTTTGCTGAATTTTAGTAGACTGAAAAAAACGCAAAAAATTTGTAGAAAAATTGTAATTTAGTTAATTTATTTGCTGAATTTTGTGATTCTTTTAAAAATAATTTACTATAATAACGAAATATAACAATTTTAATTTTCCCACATTGACGACACGAATTAATTTAATATCTGAAAATATATAGAAATAAATATATATAGCATAACAAAAATTTTCTTTCAACTACTTACATCAATGGTTGTCTTAATGATGCTGTGACGAAACTGCCGAAGATAATTCTAGAAACGAAACGAAAAAATAAACAAAACAAACGAAACGAAAAAAACAACCCTTTTTTTTGCAATAAGAAAAAGAAACCATACAAATCTACCTAAGATGTGTGTTTTGTCTTTCTCTTTACTCTGTCTACATGTCTGTATATGTTTTTTCATGGTTGATTTTTTTACTTGTCTTGTTAGAGTTTTACTTTTTAATATCATTTTCCTCTTCTCTACTACATCTTGACATGCCGCGACATCTGCTTATCAGCACAATTTTTTTTAGCAAAATTAATTAGTAAAACGTTAGTATATTAGTAAGCATTAGTATAAAACAGTTAAGTGCTGAATAAGTATAACAAAAATTTTAGCTGAAAACACGATTTTAGCAAAAATATTGCTAAAAAATAGTATACCTGATTTACAAGACGTTTTACTAACTTTTCTACTAACTTATTTTTTTGAGTGTATGAGAAAATGGAAAACTACTATTTTAGATAGTCATTTCAAAAACTAGCTAACCAAAATTACGGTTAACTTTTTTAAAATATTTAAATATAGTATATTGTTAATTATTTAAATATAGAAGATAATTATTTAAATATAGAATTAAAAATGCCATTGTATCTCCAATGCATAAAAACGTCTTAACTGGAAGATATATATATATACATATGTATGCACGCGCATACTTTAGGGACAAGCCCAAAATTGTCGCTGAAACATGCGGTGTATAGAATAAATTGTCCTCATCTCATACGCTAGATGTATGAAAAGGCGCGAAAACTATATATATATATATATGTATGCACAGCGCATACTCTAAAGACATTTATTCGTTCCCTCGCATAGTTAGAGACATTTGCTTACTTTGGGGACTGTCCCCAAAGTTTTCGCTCCTTTTCATACATTTAGCGTATTAGATGAGGACAGTTTTTTCGATACATGGCATATTTCGGGTACAATTTTGGCCATGTCCCTAAAGTATGCGCCCAAAATTGTCGCCGAAATATGCAGTGTATAGAAAAAATTGTCCTCGTCAAAAATTTGTCCTTTTCATACATCTAGCGTTTAAGATGAGGACAATTTTGTCTATACACCGCATATTTCGGCGACAATTTTGGGCGTGTCCCTAAAGTATGCGCTGTGCATACATACATATATATGTATGCACAGCGCATAGTTTAGGGACACGCCCAAAATTGTCGCCGGAATATGCGGTGTATGGAAAAAATTGTCCTCATCTAATACGCTAGATGTATGAAAAGGCGCGAAACTTTGGGGACAGTCCCCAAAGTAAGCAAAAGTCCCTAAACTATGCGGGGGAACGAATAAATGTCTCTAGACTATGCGCTGTGCATACATATATATATATATATATATATATATATATATATATATATATATATATATATATCGGATTTTATTCTACCACACCTACTTTTGGAACAGTTCTTAAAAAATGCATTATAGAACACCATGCCAAAATTTGTTTACATACGGTTAATGTGAGCCAAAGTGAAGTAATTTTAAATTTAAGCTTGTATGGAATGTTCCACTCTGATTTATACTGACCAATCCACATCCGACGCAGTATTTTTTTTATAAAACGACGTGACAAGTTTTCTTTATACTGCTTCCACACGAGCCGGGGTAAAGCAATATATATTTTCGGCCTATATGGGAGGTGACACGCCCACAGGCGAGTTCACTGAGTTAGAAACTTTGTTACAAAACATTGTTTTAGAAGCCAATATAAAGAAATTTAAAGCATTTGGATTGTATGGTAGGTGCCACGCCACTTTGTCCGGTCAAGATCTAAATAGTAATTTCTCGGGTAGGCGATATCTGATTGGTCCATCTTTCAATAAGCTCGGTTAAGCCGTTTGGGCCTGATGGTGGAACAAACATTCCGACAGACAGACAAATAAAAGGATTTATAATATTAATAAAGAAATAAGGATAAGGAAATAGGCATTAAAGATAAGGATTAATATCACTCTAATACAAAAACAAACAGGAATTTTAGGAATATTTTTCTTTAAATAAAAATTTGAACTTATAATAACTGTAACGGAAACAAATAAACTATAATATTCCGTTTTTGTGGTTAACTTTTTATGAACCTTTACATAAATGAAAATAATAAATGAAAATAAAAAAAATCTGTAAATGGAGTTTTTTTTGAACAAATGTATAAAAAAGTCGAAAAAAATATATTTTTAAAAAATATAAACATTATTTTTAATTCAATTTAAAACTTTTTTTAACTACAAACAGTAAACTACATAATATTCTGAGTGTAAGAATTTAATTGTTTTTTTTTTTAATTTATTGAAAATTAATTTGCCACACCAATTTCCGGAATGGTACAACCTAAACAATAAAATAAAGAGCAAGGTAAGAGCCATTATTTTTCATAAGAAATGGTTTTTAATATTTTCTGTTTGCTTGAAGTCCAATAACACACTTACTTTTTTAAAAATAACGAATCTGAAGTTAGATTATACGTTGATATAAATGAGCTGCAAAATTCTTACATGATTTTGGATTGAAAATGTTTATGAACTTAATTTCGAAAGGCATCTCGTGACTTAAAACCGACAATTGGCCAATTGACATAATGTCTACATGCAAACAGCTTTACAGCACTGTTTGTGATTCCGAAAAATGGAATGAGCATGATTCATTGCTATGTTTTTAATAGTGGATTTCAGTAAAAATTAGCTGATCATTCGAAAGCAAAGCTTCTCTTTTTTGTAGAAATTAAAAAAGGGCAAAATCCATCAACTGTCAACAACCTCTGCTTTGTTCGATAAGTTACGAAAACTCCTCACCTGAAGTCGTATTGTAGGTGTAATATTAAAGATATTTTTCTAAGCTCCCTTGCTATCAGCCGCCTTCTTTAGAATTTTGATATTTTGATAAAAATGATAAAACCATTTAATTTACATTGTCATTACCAATAGGAAACAAGTTTAAACTTAAGTGGGCAAACATATTGTAACCTTTTTTTTGTACAAAATTTGCAAAAACTATTTTTAAAGAAAATTGTTGAAGAAACTAAATAAATAAAAATAAACTTTTTGACATTTTAAAGTTTTAATCAAATTATTCACAAATTAAAAAAAAAAAAGAAAACAAAATTAGAAATAAATATCATCAAAACACATTTGAACAATTTTGGTTTTGGATTTTCAATCATAATTCTTCTACATGCACGCTAAAAACATAAAAATATTTTAAACCTTAACTACAGTGGTGCGGGGTATGAAATTATTTTATTCGCGAAAGTATTTAACTTGTTTTTTTGTTCTACAATATTTTCAAAAATATTTATTGAAAAGGTTATTCCATAATTCAATAATTTGAACTTTGCAATATATGGGCATAAGTGGTCTAAAAATCAAAGGTCGAATTTAACTCACGATCATATAAGGAACAATATATGACATACACGTACATTAGGGTGGGGAGATTTGAACATCTTAATGGGCGCTTCGCGTTTCTGATTCTTGGGATTGTACTGAGCAAAAAAGTCTACTAGAACATACGTCCACTGTGAAAATCGAGCTTCCATATTTTGACTTTTTAGCCGTATTTTTTGAAAGTAACAATGTGTGGGATGGACATATCTCAGGAAGTAGGAGGAGATTATCCAAGATTATGGTATCAATCTCTTCTTTAGAAGATTCTCTAGCAGATTAATGCATCAATCATATTTGTGGGTGGGGTTTAAGGGATGTTTTTTTAGGCTTTTTTGCCGTAAAGTCAAAATCTGGAAGCTCGATTTTCACCGTAGACGTATGGTCTAGTGGACTTTTTTGCTCAGTACAATCCCAAGAATCAGAAACGCGAAGCGCCCATTAGGATTTTTTTCCTTCCATACTAATCGCCCCACCCTAACCTACATATATAGTTTCATGCATTAAAATTTATGTGCTTCTTACCTTATGTGTCCTTACACATATAAGCATCTATATATGGCACATATGTGGTCGTACATGAAATTACACATAAGAAAATGTGAATATAAGTAAACACATGTTTTTTTTTTACCCGAGTAAAAAAAATATTTTAAGACAGCAGTTTTAATAATGCCTGAGGCCTTCTTTTTTGATTCAACTCGAAAACTCGATCAGACTCTGTATACCAGATTTATTCGAAGTTCTTCCATTATAGATCTCCACACATCAACAACTGCTTCTTTTAGATGAAAAATGCTTTCATATTGACGGTTTTCTGCGTAAACTCGACGGGTTAATACTCCCCAAATATTCCCAATGGGGTTTTGATCCGGAGAATATGCGGGTCATTCCAACACTCTTATATTGTTTGATGATAGCTATTCCATCGTCTTACACCTCACATGTACTGAGGCATTGTACATAATTGCAGTACGTGTAAATAAGTGCAGATTTACTTTAATTGCAAGAATATATCTTTCACCCAATCGCAATTTAATGGCATGAGTTTTAATCCTCAATGCCCACACTTTAAAGCCATATTAAAAGTTATTCGTACTTCATTCCGGTATGAGTTAAAAAAAATTAAAAAAAAAACTTGATTTTTGGTAAAAGTTAAATTCACGACTTTAATATTAAAATTTGTTGTGCAAAGTCGTGTTCTACGTCCAAAAATCTATCTGAATCTATAAGTTCCAGTCCGATGCATTTTTAGTGTTTAATTGTGTTTTGCTTGGATTTAGCTAAATCTACATCAAATTATAGAAATCATTGTATTTCTACTTTGAAATGAGATAAATTTTACACCGATAAAAAATTTATAATTACACTTAAAAAAATTGATTGTCATAAATTATATATTAAAAAGAATTATTTTCAAAAACGCTCATCTTTTGCAGACTTAGTGATAATTATGCTTTAGTGTTACTTATTTGCAAGACATCATAAATAGTTTATTAAAATATTTTATTTGATGTACGTTTTCGCGGCATTGATACAGCGCTTTAGTTGCCACATAGCGAAATAAGTTTACAAAAAATGGCACCCGCTAGGAATGGAAAATGGATTGAAATCAGAGTTAAAAGAAATTTATGCTTAAACAGTGCTACCAACAGCAGATATTATTGACTGACCATTCTTCATTTGGTTTGTAAATTCCTTTTAGCGAATTCACGTCGAGCAGTTTTTTGGCGGTGTAGTAACCTTGCCACAGACTTCAGCTTTTGTCGAGTAGTTCTATAGGAATCTTTTAACAGCCTTGTTATGGTTGATTTTGACCCATGTACCTTACATTCATCTTTTATCTGATTGCGACAGTATATTATTTTACGCCGGTCATGAGCAACAACTGTTCTAAGAATTATCTATTCGCGCAATTACAGTGCTGCCATGTTTGAAGCCCTTCATCTTTCACCACCTTTCATCTCTCCACTATCCCCTTTCCAAAGAAAGCAACACATTAATTAATAAGAAGAATTTTCTGAGTGCTGCATCTCTTTAAAAAAAAAAATCTCATCTATTTCAATTTGTTATTACTGGGGCTAGGGAGTTAATACATACATGAATAATTATGTTGTATGTACATAAAATATGCAATAAAAATCTTAAACTATAGAACTAAAAATTTGAAAAAATGCATTTATCATTGATTATCGTCAACGGTTTCTGCATTATATACACAATTTTTGTCTTAGAAAGCGGTAAAAATTTGAAAAATAGCGTTAAAAATCGTCAGAAAGTTGGTAATTATCTTCGTGATAAAAAATATGTATCAAAAAATCTATGAAAAAAAAATTTTCAATATCTTTCACAAAATAAAATTTATGACCTTTTAAATTATGTCCCATAGGAATTGCCAAACTATAGGGTTGCCACATGTTGTAAAATAAAATTTTTTTTTTGAAATATGAATCCACTTCCAAACATTCTGACCATATTATATCAAAATCGCAGAACATCGAAAAGTTAGTGGTTTAAATACTATTGAAATACTCTATACGCCTACTAGACGTATGAGTTATATACAGCACCAATTAATATTAATCATACGCTATGGGTGTATACATTAATATGTATATCATAATAGTAATAGATTATAATCTTATATCCATCGGATTAAAAAAAATCGCTTTTTTTATATAAAGTTCTTCTTCTTTTTTCACAGTTCTCTCACTTGTTGTCATTAAATAGAGTTCGATACTCGTTTGGGCCGTAACTACATTATAACAATCGAACCGTGCACGTTTTAAAAAGCAGGGATGTTAAAGAGAAGAAAACGTTGCCGGTGTCGGTTATTAATGAAATCGTAACATGAAATCGTAACATTATCCCCGTGTTAGACTCTAGTTTCCTGACAGAGTTCACTATTAAATCTAGCTAAACGATTTACATGCACGACTTTAGTACTTATTTTTCCTTCGGGACGAATTCTATAAATCAGGTCCGAAATTTTCTCCACTATGGTTACCGGTCCTATCCAATCTGACTGCAGTTTTGGGCAAAATCCTTTTTTCCTAGTAGGGGAATAAAACCAAGCGTAATCACCAGGAGAAAACCGCTGTGTATTTGATCTCATATCGTATTGACATTTCGCTGATTCGGCTGCGATGTTAAGATGCTGTCGAGTCAAGTCATGGACTTCGTCTAAACGACTTCTAAGGTCTCCTATATATTTAGATTCGGTAGTGGTTTCCGAAGGCGGCGTAGATAGCATTAAATCTGCAGGAAGGCGTAGCTCATGGCCAAAAGTTAGTAGATCCGGACTAAATTGGGAAGCCTCATGTTCCGCTGAGCTGTATGAAAGTAAAGCCAGTGGCAAGAGTTGATCCCAATTGCGTTGATTACGATCGATAAACTTTGCCAGGTAGTCTAGTAACGTACGATTGAAGCGCTCAACCATTCCAGCAGATTGTGGCCGCAAAGGGGTGGGGCGTGTTTTTTCTACTCCAAGTAATTTCATGCTCCGCTGAAATACATCGGACTCAAAGTTTCGACCCTGATCTGAATGAATAACAAACGGGACTCCAAATCTGCAGAACACTTCGTTCACAAGTATGGTAGCTACCGCCTCGGCAGTCTGGTTTGGTAAAGCCAAGCATTCCGGCCACTTAGTAAAATAGTCCATACATACGACAATATAGCGATTACCCAGAGTAGTATGAGGTAGAGGTCCTAAAACATCAATGGCCATGGTTGAAGAGCAGCAACAGTTCTTCGTGATGGGCCTTTTCTGGCAGCACAGGTATAACACCGGTTACACCACTCTATTATATCAGCTGTACGTCGATTCCAATAAAATCTAGTTTTAACTTTACATAAAGTTTTCCTTTGACCCAAATGACCTCCTGTTATGGATTGATGTTCAATAGCAGCTGGAATTAAATTTTAGGCAGAACGATTAGCTTTTGAACAGTTCCAGCTCGACTGATACGACTGCACGTAATAACATCATTTTCAATTAACAGCTGATCCCACATATGCCAATATGCTTTTAAATCGGCGGATTCGCCCCATATTTCAGATTTTGATGGACGACTGCCTTTTTCTAGCCAGGATCGAATTAGTTTAAAAACGTTATCCTCTTTTTGTGCAGAAGGAACATCTTCGGGGACAGCTTGTACGGCCAATACTTCGTGAGAATCGATTTCTTCAGCTCGGGCACATGTTTTGCAATCTCCACAAGGGTTACGAGAGAGGGAATCGGCGTTGCCGTGGCTAATTCCTTTTCGATGTTGTATTTTCATTTCGTATTGCTGTAGACGTTCCAACCAGCGGGCAGTTTGGCCTTCCGGCTCCTTTAAATTATAAAGCCATCTTAATGAAGCGTGGTCAGTGCGAACTGGCGGCCGAATAAATAGTGATGAAAATGTTTAGTGGCAAGTACAACGGCAAGAAGTTCTTTACGGGTTACACAGTAGTTGCGTTCTGCTTTTTGTAGAGTTTTTCTAAAATATTCAATTACACGCTCCTGACCATCCTGAACTTGACGTAAAACTGCCCCCACTCCACAATTTGATGCATCTGTATCGAGTATATAAGGGTCTTTTTCGTTGGGAAATGCCAAAATTGGCGATGACATTAACTTTTCTTTGAGTACTGAAAAAGAGTGATTTGCATCTGCTCCCCAGGAAAACTTTCTACGTTGTTCTGTTAGTTCATGTAAAGGGCGAGCCACTGAGGAGAAATTCTCAACAAATTAACGATAATAAGAGCAGAGACCTAAAAATGCACGTACTTGCCTTTTATTTGTAGGTACCGGCCACTCACTCACGGCAATTAGCTTTTGGGGACCTGCCTCAAGTCCATCACGTCCAAATATATGACCAAGATAATGAACACGTGTTTGAAAAAAGTTGCATTTTTTTGGGCTTAGTTTTAAGCCGGCCGACTTCAGCAGCTCAAAAACTTGTCGGAGATGATTTATGTGCTCATCCACAGTACGGGAATGCACAATGACTTCATCCAAGTAAACTAAAACCGAGCGCCAAGTCACACCAGAAAATAAAAATCCATCAATCACTCAAACGTAGCGGGGGCGTTGGTTAGTCCAAATGGCATCACGTTAAACTTCCACAGGCCAGAGTTGCAAGAAAAGGCGGTTTTAGGCTTTGAGTCTTCATGCATTTCGACTTGCCAGTAGCCGCTCTGAAGGTTCATGGTGGAGAACCATTTAGATCCATGCAAGTTGGATAGAATATCGTCCATGCAGGGAAGGGGGTAAGAGTCCTTAACAGTTACCTCATTGAGGCGACGATAGTCGACACAAAAGCGGGTTGAGCCATCTTTTTTTCGCACCAGCACCACAGGGTATGACCATGGGCTCTGGGATGGTTGTATGACACCCCGGGCCTGCATATCTGTCACTAAGCTTTCCATTTCATGTTTCTTTGCAAGGGGAACACGCCTTGGAGGTTGTTTTATAGGTTTGGAGTTGCTAGTGTCAATAGTATGACGTGTTATGTGGGTGCGACCAAAGTCCATTGGTCCTTTAGAAAACACATCCATATGCTGTTGCGCCATTTCAAAACAAATTTTTCTCTCTCTTCTTCGGTAATTTCGGGGGACACGTCCAAATTTGGAAAACAATCATCTACATCAATTGAAACACCACCATCATCCGATTGAATAACGTTTAACTCTTCCAGTTTTCCGACCACAGTCATCGGCGATATTTTTAGCTCCTCCTTGTTTAGATGTATAAGACGGAAGGGAAGACAGTCTTTGTGGGTTGACACTAGGGTTCTCCCTATAAAGACTCCTGAGGGAAGCGTTGACTCGTAGCAATTTTCTATTAAAGATTCTGAAAATTTGTTATTAAATACACATTTTGCACTTACGTATACGTCGGATCTCGGTGGCAAAACAACTGGTTCCACAAAGTTAAGTTAAGTTGCGTGACATCTTTTCAGGGAGGTATAATGGTACTGAAACACGTTCCAAATCGAGCCGTAGTTCACCAACGTCGATGATCGCCTTTTGATAACGCAGAAAATCAAGACCCAGTAGTGAAGGTACAGGAAATTCTACCACCAGGAACCTGTATGAAAATGGCACCTGACCAAGCCGAAACTGAATATCAGCTACCTTAGTAGCTTTAAAACGCTCATTGTTAGGGCCTCTCAAAGTTACATTACAAGGGCGCACAGGGCCGAAGATGGGACAAACTTAATGTTAATAAGCGAAGCAGATGCCCCTGTGTCCACGATCAATTCATGAGGTTGATCTTCAACAAAAGCTATGCAATGCAAACTTTGATTCCCCATGCACCAATATTTAATGTTATTTCTTGGCTATCATCAAAATTTTTATATGTTGTAATGCCATCATTTGCCATAACGGCTTTGACATCAGCAGGAACAGCTGATGAGTCGACGGGTAAAGTTGTATTTTGGGAAGCTCCATCGTTAGTAATTATCGACCTGGGCTTCCTCAGGCCGACTACCTTTCGTTTCCCGACCGCCTATTTCGTCTTCGTGAGTTCTGAGATGTTCGGTTACCTTCATTTGCAGTTTCCACATCTATTTGATAAATATTCCGTGGTTTAGAACGATTCATCTGGGCCTGTAATCGAGCGCCGTTCTTAACGCTTCGCTGATAGAAAAAGGTCTGCTAGCCACAATTAAACCCTGTAGCTGTGTGTCGCGCAAACCATCAATAAATTGATGCATGACTATATCCGTGACCAGCTCCTTCGGTGCACCATTAAATGCATTTAAAGACAGACGTTCAAGTTCGGTAGCAAAATCCTCAACAGATTCTTTAGGGCCTTATACGCACTGGCGAAAAGCTTGATAGCTGGCATGGGCATCAAGGGAGATCCTGTCACGCATTAGCTGACGTACTTGTTGGTAAGTCGATGCAGGACTACTGGAAATTGTCCCATACAATCTTAAAGCACGGCCTCTTAAATTAGAAGTTACAGCCATCAATTTTTCTTCAACGATGATGATCCATCATAAGTGGAGACGTAATGGGGCTTGAAGCTGGGTTTATTCGGACAAGCAAGCGCATATACCATTGAAGGAAAATTAGGGCCAACCGGTGGTTGAAAACCCGCCCATGGTGGTGGTGGCCTGTTAGTGGTATAGGCAACATTTCGTTGATGATTATTGCCATTATTTCCTATAGGGTTCCTATGCTGATGATTAGCAGAAAATGTTTGGTAAGAATTTTCTAACCCACTTGGGTTAGGATTGGTTGTATGTTCATTTAAATTGGCAGACGAAGAAGACCTTTCAGTCCAATGGGATGCAGGAGTAAAACTACGCTCACCATTAGGAGGTGCACTTTCATGCTGCAAGTTATCTAATTGACTGCCAATACCACCATCATGAGGCAGAATAATTTGATTACCCAAGTCGACTGTGGCGTCTTTAGCCGCAGCCTCTGATTGTTCCATCTGGCCGACAATACCAACTGTAGGTAGAGCCTTTGAAAAATTACACGAACGTCTGGTGTCATAGGCTGAGTCTTCAACGACAGTTAAATTTCCGACAACATTACGGGTAGGTTGCCCCACTTCAGTAAACCTGGTATTGATGGTACAGTTTAGATCTCTCATATTTTGTATCAGCTCTTCGTCGCGGCGCCTCTGGCTTTCCATTAGCTGTTCGATAGTTTCCTGCATCGTATTGGTGATTTGGGTCACAAAACTGGTATTCTTTTTCTTATTAGGCATAGTGAGGCTTTCTACAGAAATCCGGATTAAACCCCACACCTGACACCAATGTTACAAAATTTTAAAGAAAAAGATTTATTTCTTTTATTCATTTATTAAAATTTAGTACAAGTTTTTATTTCAAATTAATCTGGTTCCCGAGAGGTAATTTTGTTGGTGATTATTTAATTTGATGCTCAGCTGCCCAAATCACAGAGCTACAGGAAATCGATCATCTAGATCTATGGGAGAAAAAAAATAAAATAAATTATAAGCTAGGTTTCGGCGACGGTAACGATAACTGCTTATCTCTTTGACGGTCTCGAACTTTCTGGCCTTTTCAATTTCTCCACGTTCTTTTTTTAGTTCGAGTTCGTAATAGCTCGCTTATTTGACCTTCTTTTATCCTTGAATTTAGCCTGAAGTTTTTGTTTTATCTTTTTTTTTAAATCAACAAAAAAAATGTTCAAGCACTTTTAATATATAAAGTTCTTCTTCTTTTTTTCACAGTTCTCTCACTTGTTGTCATTAAATAGAGTTCGATACTCGTTTGGGCCGTAACTACATTATAACAATCGAACCGTGCACGTTTTAAAAAGCAGGGATGTTAAAGAGAAGAAAACGTTGCCGGTGTCTTTTATTAATGAAATCGTAACATGAAATCGTAACAATATATTGATAGCCCAGTTGGTAGAGTTCTCGCCTAAGAACTAGAGGATTTAGGTTTAAATCCCAGCAACGCTACGTTATTTATTTAATTTTCAAAAAATATTTTATGAAATTATTTTTTATGAAAATCTATTTATATAGACATTACTTTTCATTACCCAGTAAGGACATAAGTTACCAGATACTATGCCCCCTACACTGATAATAATCCATGCGTATAAATACGAAAAAACTGTCAAAAAAACAAAAACTTTCGTAAAACACAAGAAAATTTGTTTATTTAAAAAAAAATCGTTGTTTTGACATTTTTTTCGTATCTTTAGCATCGATTATTATGAGTGAAATAACATTACATTAATTTTAGGTTTAACGCAAAATTCATCAGAGAAGTAAGGTGTATACATTATTTGGTAAAGTATGGTTTAGCTGGGTAGATATGAAGGACAATATTCAACAAATATTTTCTCCCAAACTATGAACCCGAGTAAAAATAATTTTATATAATATTGTATTTTGCACAATTTAATATAACTAAGTATGACATCATTCACTCGTATATTAAGCTACAATTTTACCTCTCACTGTAATTTTTCGTAAAACCGCATATTTAATTCAATCTTAAAATTTTTTATACCATACGTTAGCACACGGGCAATATGTGATTGGATTGGGAGAATTAAATTAATATATGGGAGTAAATATAACAATGTGTTGCACCTTGTAAAAAAAAAACTTTTTTAAGTTATGTTATAGTGATATTTTTATTTTGAAATCCTTTTTAATATCAACTCTAAATTTTTTTTAAAAAACATCACAATTTGAAATATAAAACTCTAAACCTTTAAGTTTGACATACAAATTTTTGTAAAGCATATAAAATGTAAATGCCCAGTGTAGAAAAGTATTACCATATAGGGGGTTGTATAAGTACATATGTGCTAATGAGAATCATTGCGATTCTCACCTTTGTGTTGTAAACTCTTCCGATTTACTTTAAATTTGTCTGACTTATAAAACATTAAAAAATATTTTACCCGAGTTTCCAGAAAAAAAATTAAAATTTTTTTTTGAAAAGGTTATGGACATTTGAAAATCGTCAAAATCGTGAAAAATCTTCCGACATGACAACTTTTAAACTAATTTTTTTTCCAAAACTATTGAATGGATTTTAAAGTTTAATAAGTTACAAGTTTGATATAATTTTTATCAAAAATAAAAATTATGTTTTTTTCAATTTATTTTTTGATCAATGGTGATAATCTAGTTTATATGTAAACTAGTTTATATGAATGTTTGGTATGTGATTGTTACCTCTTTCAAAACGTGTTCTGATGATGGAAGATAGAAATAGATCACACATTCCTGAAAAAGTCAAAGAATAAATTTGAAACAAAAACTCTATAGATTATTTGTTAGGACAATATCCTAATAAAGAAATATAGAGTATGGCCTCGAACTTGAATAATTTTCATTTTCATTGTTTAGTAAGTCATTTTAAAGGTATTTGAACCTTCTTTTAAAAATTATTTTTTTTTTTAAATTTAGTTTTTATATTTTTAAAATTTGGTATTTTTCCTTCTTTTTTGAACCATCTACGAACAAGTCGAAAAATCTGAAAAAAAAATTTCTTAAAGCTCAATATAACCTTAATATTCCCTGTAAATTTCAGAATGGAAGTGGAATGGATTCTACTTTTTCGGATTTTTTTCCATTTTGAAAGACATCGGAGACATCAAAGTCAATTTTTAGCAAAAATCGTACGGTCTGACATGGAATGACTCATATGGGGATGCCGCTCAAAATAATGACATAGCATTAATAAACACCTTACGAATTATGAAAAATATGTGGTTACCTATATGATTAGTAGTACGGACTAAAATAATGAGTATAGAAATAAATTTTCAAAAAACTACATCTAATAAAAAAATATTTTTTTATTAAGAATTTGTTTTTAATAAAATGTGCCCACACGTCATTTGAACCTTCAACTTCATGTTGTCAGTCAAACGCCCTACCATCTGAGCTATCTCGACATGTTATACTTGATAGATAAAAACATAAGTGGCTTGCTTGCACAAAATTTCATAACTTTTCACGTCATTACTTTCGTATGTCTCGTCATACTTTTTTTATTTTCTTAAAATATCAAACAGTGACAAATCTCTATTTTTGGAGAAGTTTAGAATCTGAATATGGAGATGTATATACGCTTATACCACAATTTTTTAGCGCATGATGTTCCTGTCCTTTGTCATTACTTACTCAATATCGAGCGCAGGAAAGAATTACCATTTAAGTGGTTATTAAAGCACATATTTGGTAATGTAAACTATATACAGTTATCATTACAAATCTCCCTACAAATTTCATTATTTTATATGGGGATGTTTTGCAAAATAATGACGTATCATAACCAAACACCTTACGAGAAGTCAAAAAATTTGTGCTTATACACGCTTCGAACCTAGGACTCCAGCTTACAAAAAATCAAAAATAAGTAGTTCTGTATGTACTTACTTAGTGTTGTAAAAATAATGAGTCTCAAAATGGATTTCAAAGAAATATTGAAATCATTACTTTATATTTAAAATAATGATAAAAATAAATACTAATGGGTATCGCATTATTTTTTGTATCAAAATAATGGGAACATTAACAAGATATTAGTAAGTCCTTTTATTTGTGTTGAAGTAATGCAGAGAATAAGCTGGTGTCATTACTGGTAGTGAGAAAAGTAATGGAATGTCATTACCGTTTATACAATGGGATGTTGTTGATTTTTTATGTGTGCTCCTTAATTAAATAATCAAAACTTTTTATTTTGACTAAAATTTATATATTGGTTATTGTTTTTGCTTAAATATTTATATAGCAAAAAATAACAAAACCATTATACGATAAATATTTTGTGAATTTAGGTAAAAAATTATACAACAACAAAGAAAACGTTAAAAAATTTTAAATTTATTATTTTTTCTAAAATGATAAATGACCTTAACACATGCACCAGTGAAGCCACCACAACACATACCACCATCATCGTCACTTTTCAACATCACTGACAAAATGAAAAATGCTTAAAGTGGTGACATTTGCAATTTTACTCATAATTCTAAAACGTTCGTATAACAATTATTTTTTTTTTTTGGCTTTTAGTAAATTTTTTGTTCACGATATAAATCTATATTTTTTTATAAAATTTTTTTAATCAAATTTTTATTTATGTAGGCGTTGCATAACAAAATCTAATGAAACAAAAAAATTTAGCTTTAAAATGCAACAAAATGGAGGGAAAATTTTAGGAAGTAATAGAAAATATTTTTTATTATCACTTTACATTATAAAACTTTCGTAAATTGAATATAAAACATAATTTTTCAAATGAAACTTTTTGTTCAATTTTGTAATGTATTGATATTTATTAGATGTAAAATCAAGACTTAATGACAGATAATATAACATTATATATGTACACCCAACTCTTTTTTTGCACGGTCTTTTTTTACACGATTTTGAAATAACACGGTGCACAAAAAAGACAAACTCTTCTTTTTTACACGGTTTATTTGTTCTAACACGAATCCAAAATAATTTTAAACTAAAAAAATCAAAAAACTCTCAGGATGCCTTACATCAAATGTCTACTTAGTAAAATACTTTGTGTGCATTTTTATAAATATAGATTTGATAAAACGACAAAATTTGCTGCATTTTTTTTATTTATTTGTGTTTTGGCAACGCATATTGAAATGCATTGAAATTTCAACGTAACCTCCAGATTTGTACAGCTGGGTACCATGAACTGCATAAGCAACTCGAAAAACCAAAAACCCAGCATTTGATTACAGACTTCCTAACTAAAACCAAACCAACTACAGACGACCTTATTATGGAACGGAACTCATCAATGGATTCAAACTCCTCAGATATGTTAGATATACGAGTATCTAGTGATGAAAGCAATAGTAGTCCAGTTGGCAATAAACATGGCTAATTACTAAGCAGTTATGCTATTTGCTAATAAAGCTTTTTTCTTTTATTTCTCAAGTTAATTTTTTTCATGTACAATATTTACTTATGGATTTAAGTTTTCTGTTACCTTTTTTTAATAAAAATATGAATTAATTTATTTTTTTTAATTTATGTAACACGTGTTTAATTTTTTTACACGGTTTTTAGAACAACGTATAGGAATTTTTTTATCTAACGCGTTTTTTTTTAATTTTGGAACACATCCCTGATTTAAGTATGGGCTTCGTGCTTTTTTTTACACGTTTTTTTTTTACACGTTTTTTGTTGGAACGTATCTACCGTGTAAAAAAAGAGTTGGGTGTAGTTACATAATATGCTTTAAAAAATCATGCAATTTTGATAGACATAATTAAATTATTATGTTTGTTTTTGGCAGATTTATAAGTCAATATCAGCGTCATGGAAAATAAAAAATTCTAAAAACAAAACTGCAAACTGGTAAAATGCATAAAGTTTATATTCATAAGTATACGTTTGAAAGAAAAACTTAAAAACTTTATGCGATATATATAACATCATAATTCCCTGTAGAATTTACAAATAAATATATATGATGAATTTAAAAAATTTTGACACATTAATTTAAAATATTTTCAAATTTATGACTTGAATAACCTTTTGCGTATATGTTAGCCGATGTTTATATGTGCTAAATCCATTCGCGATAATGATTTAGCTCTAACGGCTTAAAAATTATGACTGTTTTAAGTTTCCAGAAAATTAAAATTACGGGTTCCGCTTGGAGTTAACTACAGCTTCTTCAGTTCTTAGATCAAAATATATTTATCACATTTTTCCACCAAAAAATATAAAAACACGCTCAAAATTTTTTGGTCATATATTACAACCCAGCAAAACCACACATTACCAAATCATGGGTAAAGTAATGTATCGACGGCTGCACGCATTACATTACACCTTACATCACTGATGAACATAACAGGCGATAACCGTAAAAGTAATGGGTGGACTCATTACCTTGTAGGGGGTAAAGTAACTGGTTACTTATATGGTTACATGGTGGGAAAAAGTAATGTGTCTGTAAATAGACTTTCATAAAAAAAAAATTAAAAAAAAATTTTTTTTACAGATATTTTTTTTTTAATTAAATAAATAACTTTCCTTTTTTTATTAAATAAATAACGTTGGGTGGCTGAGGTGGCTGTTGTGCTTCGTGTTTTCGTTCGTGATATCAAAAATATACACCTTACCCTCATGCTTACAAAACATCACAAAGAAATGTGTCTATAAATAGATTTCAAAAATATATATTAATATAAATTAGTTGCATTAATTGTATTATGTAATTAATAATTAATAAATAAATAAATAATATATTAATAATTACTTTACGTTTATAATTCATGCATTATGCAATTGATGATCGGTAAGTCATTATTTTATTTTTTGAAGTAATGTAAAATGTAATGAGGTATCATTACAAGGTAATCCATGAGTGTTCAATTATCGGTAACTCAATACTTCTTGTTGGAAAATAATGATACAGGTAAGGAGTACACATTACAAGGTAATGCATTACTTTATCGCACCAATATTTGCGTTCAAAATTTCTAGATTGCAGTTCTGACTCTTAGGTAATGTTTACAACGGAACTCAGTTCACGCAATACGATAGACAACTTCAAATATAAAATATAATCAAAAAACACACATTTTCAAAAAATTTACTACAATTCCTTAGAAGTTTGTAATGTTTTTGTCCAGTTAATGATGCGCTGACAGCGACTTGGTATACCTCAAAATGTATACAATTACTGCATTTTTGAAATACTGGTCCCAAAACTCATTTCCATTAAATCGCGCAGAAACCCTATTGAAAAAACTGAAAAAGTTTGAAAACCGGAAAATTTTGGGTTTCATCTGTACACCACTATACAACATTTTACAAACCAGCGATATGGAAACTAGTATTCAGCGAAAGAGCTTTCGACTTTTAAATGGGCATCAATTCTGTTGGTGAAGACATTTCAACATGAAGCTCTGCATCTTATTTCTTTGAGAAATAAGATGCATCTAACGTCAGTTTAACAGGTGTCGATTTTTTAAAGTAGCGCATATGTTTATGTTGTTCATAAAAATAAATGTATAAGTTATCCCAGCAAAAAATTGTGCTTACACAGAATTAGTTCTGGAAGGCATTACCGAGCGCTTCCGCAACAATTCCAGAAGTCAGATTTTTGTTTACTATGTCCCACTTGGTAAGTCTCTTTTTAGGAGGTGAATGGCTCTTCCATAATATGCTCTAAGAAGCAATAAATTCATGTCATCGTAGGAAATGAAAGGCGCTTTTTAATGTATTGGAAACATTAATGCTTCATGGTATGCATTATTTACTGCTCCAAAAGAATGCATTCAGGACAGCAAAGTAAAATGCCTTCCCAATTGCTGTTAACCGCTTTTTCGGAAGCATAAAAATATTGATATTGCTTATCAAATCCCAGTTGTTTTTTGCTGGGATGTTGAAAAGTTTCCACATGCTTTTTTGTAGTTTTTTTTTATATTTTTGTGAATATGAGTTTTTTATGTAAAACAAGTCAAAATTAGAAAACAGAAATACAACACGAAAAATTGTATATTCGTTTACTCAAAATTTGTATTTTTTTACCACAAAGGTCTTATTTTTTTTTTTTTAGATATAGTAAAACTGATAACTTGGCGAAATAGCCGTAAATATGAATGCAGCCATTTATAACCTTAATACAAAAGGAACCTTATTAAAAATTTAACTCTTTAGCAAAGGGTGTTAACAAAAAAAAATTTTATAAATCCAATACATTTCCGATATTAATTAATAACACCGTTTAACAAGACCAGGAAAATTTTATGCATCGGCGTTGCGACCTATCATTTGTAAATGACGTTGGCATTAGAATTTTAAATTTAGATATAGTTAAAAATATTTTCAAAAAAAATTTTGTTCAACATTTCAATTTTTTGATAAAGTTTTTTTAAAAAATTCAAAATTGTAAATGATAACAATACTATTGTGCTACACTTAAATAGTACGAACTATGCCTTTTAATTTGAATCGTTAAATTTTTTGAAAGATAAAACGCAAACTATTTGAAATATTTTCAAAACTTTAATATTGACTTGAAATACAATCAAAACATTTATGAATGGAACTCGACTTCGTTCATATGGCCACCGCGGGCAGCGGTCGATCCGTTGGACCCAATTTTCGGGCCAAAAATAATCGTTAATCATGGCGCGATAACGATCGTCATTCACAGCAACATGGCGATCGTTATTGTCGACGAAAAAATATGGCCCAATGTCACCGGTAGCATTAAAGCCACACCGAACAGTTATTTTTTGTGGTTGAAGATCACTGAAGATGATTTTGCGATGAAATTCGCTTTAAAACTTGCGGTCACCGACTCCGAATTTCGGTAGGACATTTTTATAATTTGCATATGTTCTTTTTTCGTGTACTTTACCATGATGAATATATTGAGTTTACTGAAAAAAGGGAAAGTAGCAGTTGGACACTCAGTGAAATAGTGCGTTCACAAATTAAATTCAACGTTATCAAGTACCTATTGGAAAACCCTTTATTATAGGCTGGAGTTTATCATTTTTCACGATTACTTTAAAAAAATCTACAGCATACTTAAGATCCAACATTTTAATACGCGTCTTTTTTAAACATCATTGGTTACTTAATTTATAAAAAAAAAAGTTTTTTTTTATTTTAAGAACTAATGCCTGAAACTAAATAAGTTTATTTTTATACCTTAAATGTATGGAGTGTGTGACAAATGTTAAATAATAAAATTCTGAAACAAAGATTCAAGTATGTTTACTATATGTTTTCTAACAATACCAATCAAGTTCTACACTCATAATAATCTATAGGTAAAATACACGAAAACCGTTGTTCATTTTACGAAAGTTTTGGTTATTTTGACATTACGAAAAAATTTGTAGAATATACAAATCACATTTCGTAAAGTTTTGTAAAAACTTTTTTTAAATAAAAATGTGGTGCATACTTTACGGGTTTATTTTAAAATTAAAAAAAAAATGTAATGGTGCCACACCAGAATCGAACTCACGATTTCAGTGACATCCTGCTGTGTTGAAGAAGACCCCTCTACCATTTGCACCAAAGTAGCTGATGCAATACAACAAACTAAAAAGGAACTTAATTCGAAAATATTATGAAATTTTTATGAAAACTAGAAAAATATGCTACAAATATTTATTAAAAAAGGTAAAATGGCAACTCAATATTTTTATTATGTTTATTGAACTAAATAAAATAATATAATTTTTTATAAATACATATATCAAATAATATATTAAAAAACAAAATAAAAAAATAATAAAATAATAATAATAAAAAACTTAAATAACAATTTCAAACTAATTGCATTTTATTATTAAATATTTGTTTTATTGAATTTCATACTAAACCCGGCAAATAAAGTGGAAGTAGTGTTTTCGGGTCCTCTTTAACTTGTTTTAGGATCCTCTTTATTAAACAAATTACAAAATATCAATTTATATCAAAACACAAAAATAGTAATAATGAAATAAAAAAATAAAACATAGAAATTTAAAAAACATTAATAATAATAAAAAAATATAAAAAAAAAATTGTCCTGGCCAGGAGTTGAACTCGCAACCTTCTGATTGCAAATCCGACCTCTAACCACATCAACATCCATATGTAATATTTGTAACATTACAAATTTTTGTACAATGTACTAAAAAAATATTACGAAATCATATTTGTATTTTTTACGAAATTTGTAAATTTATATAATTTGTTGTATACAAAAGTTTTGTAATATAAACAAAATGTTTGTATATTCTACGAGAAAAAATTTACGAAAAATATATTTGTATTTTAAAGCATGGATTATTATGAGTGTAGGAAGTGCGTGTTCTAAAAATGCCCATTTTAAATTATGCATGTCAAAAATATAATTATAATAATATCTCCATAGTAAATTCCTTAAAAATTAAGTTTAATAAAAAATTATAAAAATTGTGTTTCACATTGAAATTTCTAAACATTTTTATATAAAATTTATAGGTTTCTGGGTTTCATGTGCTAATATTTTCAAATGTGTAATTAAAGTAGCTATTTTAAACACTAAACTGTTTTTTTTTTTTTTTTTTTTGGTTAAAAATATTAAGATCCTTTCCATCAGAGCATTTAAAAGTAGTTATTATCATTCATTTGTGTTTTGTTACTCACATTTTATCAAATTTATTTACACTCATGTAGTTAAACACAAAGTTTATTAATATTTAAATATAAACACTTTTAGTAATTTTGTGGATACAAAGGTAGGCTTTAAGTTACCACCATTGCGGTAGTTAATTAATATAAAAATTTATAAGAGTGTATATTAGGCCGGGTCGATTTGTATGGAGGCAAAAAAATCGCTCAACGTTCAATTAAAATCGTATTCTAGGGATCAAAATAAGAAACTTTGCCGAAGAAACCATACCTCTAAAACGAATTCTGATGACCCGACTTTTGACCCGTAGTGTCTAATTTTGAAAAATGCCACTTTGACCCAATTAGAGTGCCCCAATCGAATATAATTTATACATGCATCTGCTAGAGCGTCTTCCGTTTAAAAAGAGTTTTTGCTTCATCGTACGAACAATTTCAACAATTTGAAAACCACCAGGCGTATAATCGATATTAATTCAATAACACTTATACGTACGTGCCACCCACACGTGACCTAATAAATTATAATTAAAGTAAAAAAATATAAAAATGAAGAGAAGTGAAAATTTCATCCGAAGTTGAATTTTTATTGGCTGCTGTAATTTAATTTATTTTTTATTGTTTGTTTTACCACGCGGAAAAAAACTAACTGTCAAAACCATATGTTATATTTGTACAATTTAAATAGACTTTAAATGCTCAAGATTGGTCACTTAAATGTGATTTAAATTTTAAGTTAAAAACTGACGTTTGTATTTAAATAGAACTTAAAGTCCAAATGGCATTTAAATACGAAGTGAAAAACTTGGCATAAATTAACTAAAATAATAATTTATTAAAGGGTAGTTATAAAAGCAATGTTGACAGGGTTTGGGGTTCTGGCCAGGAACGCAATAAAATAGGGGCTATTATGGCTAAGAAAGTCTTCCTCTTCGCGCCCTGGCCAAACCACTGAAGCTAGGGGCTTGGAATTTGGTATGTGTGTTCCTTATTAGGAGTAGATATTTCAGTAGAGGGGATTTCCTATAAGAAGGGGAAAAAGCCGAAATTAACCCACTTGGCGGCCTGGGAAAACCGCTTAAGGGAGAAAATATCCGAGTGTAATAATTTTCTAGAAATTCCCACGGGTAGGGGCTTAAAGGGGAAAAGTCCCCAATTGGCGGCCTGGCCAAACTGCAGAAGATAGGAATCAAGTGCAGATATCTGTATACACGGGATTTTTTAAATTTCCATGCGTAGGGGGAAAGGGAAAAGTCCTCCCCTTGGCGGCCTGTTCAAAACACTTAAGCAAAGAAATATATATACGGCAAAAAAAAAAAAATAAATGAAACGATCCACCTTTGGCTAGAAAGCTGAAATTTTTAATATGTGTGAACTCGAAGAAGACCTAGCTTCCTGACCTGGCCAAAACGCTGCAAAAGTAAGAAAAAGTGTGTTAATAATTTCTCAAACAAATTGTGCTCAATTTAAACTATTCTGCATTATTTTAAGTAAAAATTTACAAGTAATTAATCGCAGAGTAAGGTGGAGTAGTCGGGCAATGTTGAATACACCTTTTTCGGAAACTGTGGACTATTTCAGAAATGTTTGATGGTTAAACCGGTGCACATTTACATTACATTTCTGAGGCTATCCATTACCGTTAGTTTTTAATTATTTGAAAAGTAAAACTTCGCATACTTGACTTTTTGTACATGTGTTCAAAGACTAACTTGGTATACAAAATGTTAGATATATTAATATGATGCAGTTATGTCTGAAAGAATACGAATTATGGAGTTTTTTAATCCTATTTAAATGTGTTAATATTGCGTTTTACAATTTTTAATAATTTTTTCAAAACTTTTGTTGCAGTTCGACAAATGTGGAATACCTTAATGCGGGTAATACTATTCAACATTGCCCGCTCAGTATATTTTTTAAATCTAATATAACAATTTTAAATTGTATTGTGCAATAAGCCTTAGATGCATATGTAAATAAGCTATTAGTTTTTCCTGTGTGATTTAAAATATTCCGTGTATATATTATTCGATAAATTTGTATTAACTTGTGAAATAGTATTAAGATTTACAAGAATTTAGATTCTCCTCTAAAGTGGGAAACTAGCGTTTTCGTACATTTTTTGAAAATTTTCCATTTTAAACAAAATATTTAAAAATTGAAATTTTTTAGTTTTTTGATAGATTGAGAAATGTTATTGGTCGTGTATTCCAGCATTAGTAAATAACTTTGAAATCCAATTAGCTATGAAATTTATTTTTGTTTCAAAATACAATTTTTTTATAAATCGAGTCACAATTATTTCTGAAAGCAAAAAAAGTCACTGGTATAGTCACGTAACAAGAACTGTGTGTGTATGAACCTGTCCTAGATTTGATTCTGTTATAAGAAAGCGACCGGTATGTTTAGCATGGGGTTGTCATTCCATTTGACAATTCCTACAATTAGTTTTCATTGTGACATGCAGGAGAACTAGCCGAAGACAATATATCACCATACCAGATGAAGTGAATACGCAACAGAACAAGCTAAAAGTACCTAGCATGCAAATAGTTTCATATTAATTATTATTTGTCCTGTCACATGGACCTATGCCAAATGATTCAAAAATTCAATGTCAAAAGTTAATATAATCAAACATTTTTTTTTTAAATATAAAAGCTTTTAATATAAATGATTTAGGGAATACATGTCTGTTTCCGGAATTCTTTAAGTATGTTTGTAGCTGTGCTGTATTTTATCTTTTTGAATCTCATATTGAAAATTGTAACTTTGATAGATGAAAAAATACTTTAAGAATTTTGATTTATTTTGGAAACCAGCAACTTGTGTGAGTGATCGTGGATGAGTTATAGCTGGCTATGTAAATGGTCCGCCAAATAACTTTTTTTTTTGAACTCCTGAACCAATTGGACTTTGTATGGCGTAATACCAAGGTCTTTATGCCAAATTCGTCTCAATGATGTCTCCGAAATGTTCAATTGTTGAGAACAACGGTAAATTAATGTTGATGGCGCTTCACGCACACTTTCTGCCACAGCAGCAATATTCTCGGGTGTACGCACTGTTTTTGGCTTTTCACGCTTTGGTTTATCGATGAGGATGCCAGTTTCTTTCACTTTTTCACAAGATAACGAACATACGGACCACATTCGTTCAGCGGAAGGATAAAACTAATTATCTTTCAAATCAGACATGAGCTAAGTGTTACCATTCACGAAATAAGCACTAGTTAAAAAAAAAACGTTAGACGGCGGACCCTTTATATTGTATCGTTTAGGATAATAAATGTAGCAGCAACAATTGTAATGCAAATTAATAAACTCAATTTCAATATAATACCGGAATACATAATAGGGGCAAATTGGAGAGATGAATTTTCTGTATTGAAAAACTATTTCTCAAATAATATATATACAGATGTAATTCTGGTTGGTGATATGAACATACGATTGGGTAATCTGCAGCAGGACATTGAGGAGATTCATAAATCAAATTTTGCTTCGGCATTAGAAAAAAGAAAATCAGAGCATAATTTGGTAGATGCTAAGTGAAAAAAGTTATTAGAATTTTGTAATGATTATGGTTCACTAGTTTTAGATGGATACACCAAAAGAGATTAAAGGGGTGCTTTAACGTTTATAAGATCTACAGGCAAATCGCTCAACGATATTTGTGCAATATCAGAAGAATTATTGCATTATGTTAAAAGTTTTCAACTTGAAACAAAGATTTTGTCAGATCATATGCTGCCAAGATTAGCGTTGAATATTAATGCTCAAGGTGATATAGCAAAAACCAATGAACTTATTGCTAAAATTTAAAGTGAAAGAAGCTGAAAAAGAAAAATACAATAAAAATTTAAATAAAAATTTGAGTCTACATATAATAGAATGTACTTTTATGAAGCTAGAAAAATTAGATGGAATGTTTAAAAGCCAGAAAAAAATCGTTTGAATTACTTAATGTGTTCAGAAAAATAAAAGAACTTAAAGACAAAGAAAAAGAAAAAGAATGTAAAAATGAAAAGGAAAAATATTATATAAATCTTACCAACAAAATCAACAATACAAATGATTCTAAAAAATGGTTCGAACTGGTGAAGGGAATAAGAGGATATTCTTTTAGATTGGGTGCATCTATAACAGCCAATGGCTTTATGCAATATTTTCAAATCTTACTAAATGCTCCACAGGTATCAATTGAAATATATTTTGCTCAAATGTGTCCTGCTGATGAAGAATTAGATAAAGAAATAACAATAAATAAAATTAAAAAAGTGTTACAATTAACAAACCCCAATAAAGTACCAGAAACTGACAGAGTACTATATTAAATCTTTGAGAATGCTTCCCTAGAACTTCTAAATTAATTTTCAAAAACATAATTTTTGAAATTGGCATAGTGCATGAAAACTTTATATAGAGTGTTATATTTCCTACCAGGAAATTATGATTTATGGATTGTGTGACAAAGGTGTTGATGGGAACTATACAATCAAAATTAACTACTTCGATTAAGAAACATGATATCTTAAATGAATTTCAAGCCGACTTTAGTCCATATTACTCCACAGCAGATAACAAAATTTAACTGCAAATAACATTTTCAATATTTCAAACGAAAACTAAAAATTAAAATTTATTGTTTCTAAATTTAATTTTTTCCCTAGACACAGAGAAATAAAATGCCAACCGAATTTAAAAGTATATATCAATATTTGGGGCGTTGCAACTAAAACTCAATTTAATAAACCGAATTTTCTTGTGAAAAGTAATGTAAAGACGGTTCGCACGTCTGAAAATTATAATTACAGAATTTGATTCGCAGTAACCAAATTTCAGTTGGCACATAGCTAAAGTTTTCTCTGTGTGTAATAAAAGTTTATTTTCCCAAAGTTTATAAAACTTTCTTATGACATTATCAAAGTATATGAAAAATTTGTCAAAATTGTATCATATTTCATAAAAATTGATGACAAACGATTTATGAAGCAATTTCATCAATATGTTTTAAAAAGTTTTAAAAAAATATAAAACAAAATTTTATACATCATTTCATAAAAACGTTTCACAATCGTTGTGCAAACAATTTAATTCAAGGTATATCAATTTTATTTATTATTGTACGTGTTTATTCGAATACAAATATTAATAAATGGCGTTACATAGGAATATAAACTCAATATTGTTAAGATTGAAAAAAATGTATTTTTTATTTAGCATATATATAGCATTTAAAAACTGTAGATTTTATGGCTAAACTAAACAAAATCTACACCATTGGAAGGGTCTCTTAATATCAGTTAAAAATCCGAATTTTCGTTTAAATTTAGAAACGATTGGTTGTAATTTTGATTTTCTTCTTGAAATTAAAAAACAATAAAATATCTCATTTGTAATTCGGTTTCTTTTGGAAACTCTAAAACCATCATCAACAGAAAATCAAAATTTTCGGAATTACAAATAGTTTTGCTTTAATTATAAGCAAGATAAAATGTGGCAGTGTTAAATTAATTTAAAAATAAGGTTATTTTGGTAGATTATCACTACATACACAAGACGGCGCACAATTTGATGATGTTTTGTAAACAAACTGAAAAAAAGTACAAATTAAAAAAATTGGGCTTCAAAATATTAACGCCATATAACTTTTTTTCACATTGGTGGCACACCATCAGTAAATATAGTGTTAGTTAATTCAAGCGTAGTAAATTTGTATTACGCGATTTGGGCTCCTAAGTTGTAAGCTGTAAATAACACAGTACAAAATTTTTCAACACATGATTTTGGGATTCAATTCTGGGAAAAATAAGAACGTCTGCATCATTTGTTTTGTCAAGTTGGCTACAGTAATAATTTAATTCCCATACTAGTTTTTTGGCTCAGTTCGGATTTTTAGCACTTTTTCAATATTTTAACACGGTTATATCTCGGTATACCGTACGGAATATCTTTTCTGTATCTGAAGCAAAGTTTTATATATATGAATAGGAGAAAAAAAAATGAGGAGCATTCTTACCCGAAAAAAGTGCATTTTTTCCCTTTTTGGCTCAATAACTGTTGTAGTCCACAAATATGCTGTTTTTTGTTTTTTCATGCAAACTGAAGTTTATAAAGAAAAAACTGCATATTTGTGGATTTGTAATCCAGTTATTGAGCAAAAAAGGTGAAAAATGGGGAAAAATTAGCATTTTTGCGATGTTTAAGGCACCGAATGCACTTTTTTCCTGTAGGATTTTTCAGCATTTATTTCTCCTATTCAATATCTACAACTTTGCTTTAGGTACAAAAGAGATATTCCGTACGGTATACCGAGATATAACCGTGTTAAAATATAAAAAAGGGCTAAATATCCGCTTTGAGCCACAAAATCTTATGTCCATTAAATAATTACTGTATCCAACTTGACAAAACGAATCATGCTGAAGTTTTTATTTTTGGGGCTACTTTCACTTGCAATTCGCAGCATTGAGTCAGAAAATCATGTGTTGTAGTGGGTAATATACCCTTAAGAATGAAAAATTTTGAGTCTTTTTGAGAATTTTTAACTTTGAGCGTTAATAACTATGAGGATGTTTTTTCATTTAAACTGAAATTTTGCAAAAAAACGATGTTTTAATCATTGACATAAATCTGAAAGCCTCTCTGCCCTGGTTAAAAAATGTACAAGTTATCGCAAAACTAATTCAGTTTCATCAATATGAAAAAATTTTGAAAAATGTTCATATATATAAGCCTATTTATTGAACGCGTAAACCGACTTTAAAAATTAATATCTCATAAAAATAAATATAGCGTTACCTTTGCCCAAAACCTCATCGAATCGGTTACCATCCATGGTTATAAATATAATTTTTGTCAGTTTTTTTTTACTTTATAATAAACTTTTAAAAAGACTTTTTGCTTCGTTGTACAATTCAAACAATTTGATAACTACCAGGCGTATAATCGATATTAATTCAATAACACTCATACGTACAGTGACCTAGTACGAGTGTGGTTGAGATAGAGTATTAGACATCCATGGATGTATTGCGAAATAGATTGCCACTATTTTCTTTTGAAAAACCGGTAGTATCAATACAAAACTTAAAAAAAATTAGGTAAAAGAACTGAAATTATTATTTATTAAAAGGTCGTTGCGAAAGCAATGTTGACATGGTTTGCGATTCTGGCCAGGAAATTAATAATAAAATAAGCGTTAAAATAGGAAAAAAGTCTTCTCTTGGCGCCCTAGCCAAACCGCTGAAGCTAGGGGCTTGACATTTGGTAAATAATTCTGTAGATATTTCTGTAGACTAGATTTTTGCAAATTTTTACGGGGAGGGCAAAAAGCGGAAAATTCTTAATCTTGGAGGTCTGGACAAACCGCTTAAGTGAGGTGCTTGAATTTTTTTTTTGGGATCCTAAAGACATCTGAGTAAAATAAATTTTTAGAAATTTCCACGGAGTGGGCCTAAAAGGGGAAAAGTCTCCCCCTTGACGACCTGGCCAAACAGCAGAAGATAGGAACTTTAAATGTGTTATTTGGTTTCTTAATCTAGAGAAGACATCTGTATAGACGGAATTTTTTTAAATTTCAACGGGAAGGGAAAAAAGAGAAAAAGTACTCTCAATGGCGGCCTGTTCAAACCACTTAAAAAAGGAACGTGAACATTTTTATGTAAGTATTTTAGAAAGAGTAGACATCTAAATAGACGTGATTTTTTAAATTGTATATGCGAGTGGCAAAAATAACAAAAGGCTCTAACTTTGTCAAGAAAGCTGAAATTTTTAATATGTGTTAACTCGAATACGACCTAGTTCCCTGAATTGGTAGTTTTTTAGAAGGGACAAAGCAGAAGCTAGGGATTTGAAATTTGGTATATGGGCCCCTTTCCCTTGTAGACAACCGCTTTGGCGTGATATTGGGAAATTTTCACTACGAGGGAGGTAAAATTCTACCCCTTGGCGGCCTGGAAAAGGCGATTAAGTGCAGAACTTGCAATTCAGTACCTATGGTAGATGTCCAATTTAACTGGAAATTTCCACAGGAATGAACAAAAAGCGAATACTTATCCACGGGCTAAACCACTAAAGCGAGGAACTTATGATTTGGCATGTGGGTTCTTAATTCTTAGACTTATTCTTATTTTCATGTTAGACATATCTAAATTTCAATGGGGTGGCGCATTAATGATAAATGTCTCCCCCTTGTCGGTCTGGCCAAGCGCTTAAGCTATTAATTTGAAATTTGGTTATATGTTCCCATGTAGATATCCGCATATATTGATTTAAATCCCAGGTAGACACTCGCTTATATGATTTTTAGAAATTCCTACAGGGAGATGCAAAATAGGAAAAGGCAAACCGTTTGGAGGCCATGCTAAACCATTAATACTAGAATCTTAAATTTTTAAGCTTCGAAATGAGAAACTAATATTTAAAAAAATAACGTCAATTTGGACAGTATGTAGTTTCAAACATTTTTAAAAATATCAGTTACAAGCTGCGATAAAACCCAAATCTGTAGGTTGAAGTTGCTGACTGTCAACTTATTTTTTTAAAGTACCCTTTGGTAAATTGTTATTTTAGTTCTTTTAATTTTTTGTTTACTTCTTTTGTATTTTTACAACCGTTCAATTAAATTTTAATACATGATTATGACTTTTATTATATTTGTATAAACTTTTGGATGTGCCAAATAGAACGACTATATTTTTTTTGGCCCCATGAGACAATTATGTTGTCGGTAAACAAAAAAAAAAATAAAAAATATGGCAAAATTTCTGCCCTCTACCTTAATTTTTCAGATAGAGCTCGCAAAATAATATTTGCTTCCACTAGTTTTTTATTAACAATTAAATATCACAAATAAAAAAAACTTTGTACGGTTTTGTAGGAAATTAAATTATCTACAAATATCACCTTTCACCAAATTTAAAAAGTCAACTCCGTTTTTTCTAGAGCTAATAAAATAAATTTATTTTCTTTTTTTACAGAAAAACTTAACGAGTTATTTTTTTGTAGAAACTTTATAATCTAAAAAATAGTTTTCATGCTTATATTATTGAAAATAGTATCAAAAGATTAATAGTTACTATTTTTAAAATAATGAATTTTTTTTAACTATTTCTTTTTTTACTTGTAACCCATTTATTGATTATTTTCCCTGATTTTTATAGTAATAATTTCGTAATTCCACAACTACTCATGAGACTCGATTTTGATGAGCTAGAATCCCTTTTTTGTGAAGTTCGAAAAATATATACATGAGCCATAAAATGGGGGTACCCAAGGTGTCCCTAGCGGAATGCAAAAATGTTCAAATCGTAAGCTGAAAAGTACTAATTAGGCCCCAATTACCATACAAAACCGTTGTCACAAGTTTTGTATCTCCAACCGTTTCCCCAGAAACGACTGTTCGACTAGTCAAATAACGGCCGTAGGCGACAAAAAAATTTATACTACCATACAAAAATAATTTCCAGGTATCGACAAACAAAATCATATGTGGAACAAAAACACGATTGTAATGTTTGTTTTTTTAAATATTTATTATATATATTGTAATTAAATGTACTTTTTGTAATTTTCATTACTCTTGCTCCCATTTATGGTAAGCAGCAAAACACTTATTTTCATGCAAATGGACTTGGCACTTAGAGCACATTCTCTGTGTAGGCTTATGACAAACATTACAACGCCTGGCATGTTTTTCAGGTTGTGTTGTGATTTGGGGATGACCTGACACACGACGGCGCGGGCGAGTCTTAAAGGATGTGTATTTAGTAATGTCATTCTCCGCAATATCTTTGTCGTGGTTCTCATCAGCCGTTAGTAACAAGTTTGTGGCCAGGTCGACCCGAAATGTCAGCTTATATTTACGAACAAGCTTCTTATTTACTAAACAATTTAACTTCCCAGCATTCACAACAAATGACTCTAGAACGGCCAACCAAAGTGGCCACCACCAATTCTTTGAACGAATCGAAACACGGTAATTGGAAACAGCATTATCATGAAGATCGACACCGCCCATGAAACTGATATAGTTTCGAAATATATTGGGCTGCTGCACAATGATTTCACCAGGCTGGAATTCTCGTTGTCTTCGTGTAGTTGATGTAAGTGGGTAAACTCCGGTGAAGTTTGATAGTAATGTTACCTCACGCTTATCTTTGCCAACGACAACATACAATCTTATTATCTTATCAAACTTTGAATCGATTTCACCCTAAAAAATATATAAAAATAATAACATAACCAATATGTATAAATATAATAAAATTTAGGCAATTATTTGCCCGTCTTCAAATCTGGTGCACGCTGTCCTAAGCGATTACTCCGCACAGTCCCGGTAGCGCATATAAAACAGCACGCGAAATTTAAATCGATCAAGCTTGCAACAAAAAAATTCCATGGCAAGCTATGATGCTTGTAACAAAAAAATTTCTTGAAAATGCATGTTCAAAAATTCGAAATTTAAAGAATTTATTTTTTCTGCATAAAATGCTCAACGACAAAACACAATAATAAAGTTGTGGCCTACGGCCAATGTTCGACTAGTCGAACAGTGAACTTGGCGTGTCTCTAAATATACCTGGGGTAAAAACTAGCTGACCGACTATTTTAGACCTTTGCGAACAATAATAAAGCACTTTTATAAAATTAAAATTTATATACATATATTTTCCATTTTATCCAACCAAAAAGTGTCTATATACAAGGTATTTTCCAAACTCTTTTGAGTGCTCGCTATTTTTTTCTGTTTCTAATCCTATTTTTAAAAAATTAACATATCTTTTATCTGCTATTAGAGACCCATTTAAAATGACAAAATCCAAATTTGGTCCAACTCAGGTCCATTTTTTTGCGAATATCGGGACAAAATCGAGGTCCATTTCTATTTTAAAATATTAAATATTTAATTAAATAAATTCTTTATTAAATAAAAAAAAATAATGCAATATCTTGTTCCATTGAAAAACTACATTCATTTAAATAAAATCAAATTTTTGAGATTTTTTACAAATTTATTATCTATATGTCAAACATATGTAAAGCAATTAACACTGTGATCGTGAGATGGTAAAGGTGAAGTTTTATATGGTTGATCTTTAAATTGTATGTTAGATGTTGTTTTTCTTCCACTAAAGATCATGGAAATCTTTCCAAACTAATGGAAAAATTATAATTTAGTTTAGTTCAGTAGCAGAGAAAACACAAAGAAATTTATTAGACACCAACCTGAATGGAATGCACATTTTCCGGTCTCTATTATTCAAGGTAAATTATCACAAATATATTATAATTTTTCTATTAATATATAAATATTTTTTTGAATAAATCCAATATGCAACTTTAGTTCTGATAATAAATTAAAAATAAAGGGTCCGCCATATAACGTTTTTTTTCAACTAGTGCTTATTTCGTGAATGGTAACACTTAGGTCATGTCTGATTTGAAAGATAATTAGTTTTTTCCTTCCGCTGAACGAATATGGTCCGTATGTTCGTTATCTTGTGAAAAAAATGAAAGAAACTGGCATCCTCATCGATAAACCAAAGCGTGAAAAGCCAAAAACAGTGCGTACACCCGAGAATATTGCTGCTGTGGCAGAAAGTGTGCGTGAAGCGCCATCAACATCAATTCACCGTCGTTCTCAACAATTGAACATTTCGGAGACATCATTGAGACGAATTTTGCATAAAGACGCCATACAAAGTCCAATTGGTTCAGGAGTTCAAAAAAAAAGTTTTTTGGCGGACCCTTTAGTACAATAAACAATTAAAAACGATGTTTCAACTTAAAAAAAAACATATATAAAAATTTAAAAATTGTTAATTAAAACATTATTGCAATTGTGAAAATATAGTAAACATTATCATAATTTCAATATGATAAACCTTATCAAGTGAACATGACATATTTAACATTGTTTGTTAAATTAATAATATTAATATTACACACAATGTCATGTTATAAGATTTTTTAATCAATAATATAAAACATAACCACAATATGAATTACACAGTGCTCCAAAAATAAAAATTGCAATCACTTTATAAGTTACTTAATTGAGGCTGCAAGGCTATCTGAGTGTATTAGAAAACACGTTTGAGAAGTTGCAATATTCCCTAATATTTTTCAGATCACTGTAAAGTATTAGTTTTTTGTGACTGGCGCATTTATATATTTGTAACTCACATTCAGTCAGTTTTTAACCGACCGGTTAAAAATTTTCATATATGGATGCACAGAGGTTTAATGCAAACTTACATGCTCAGTCAGTCATAAATCGACAGCGGTACAGAAAACCAAGCACTGATATGCCACTGGCTAACCGAGGAATTGTAAATAAACTGCTGGCAGAACAATTTTTCAAGTCGCTTTTCCAGTATTTGTTTTTTAATAACTTCAGTGGGCAACAGAAGAAATCATTGACAAATAATAGGCTGAAACCACTATGCCAACCTTGGTGCCAGTTAGAAATACTAACGGCTAAAAGTCTATTCATTGGTAAAGCATTCATTTTATAAAAATTATGATGCTTTGTTTAAAAAAGTTTATAGCCAGAAGGTTCCGATTTCGAGCACTGTTTTAGGAAAACATTTTTTTTGAGATTTTTTCATACTTCTTAATATTTTTTTAATATAAAATTGATGTTTCGTTTCTGCAAAAGTTTTTTTTTAAAACCAACTTTTTTTTGATTTCCCAACGCTGGCAAGTAGTTTCCATCAAACCTTATGCCAGTGCTGACAACTGTTACCCAGCAATTATCATTTATTTACGTTTTACGATATCTATTATATGTCTCGTTGGCTCAGTGGTTAGAGCTGTAGGCTGCCAATCTGACGGCCAGGGCTCGAGTCCTGGCGGGACCAAAAAATATGTTACATGAATTGTTTGTAATTTTATTTTGGAAATCAAATTTTTAGATCAACTATTTCCCCAGTACTAGTCCTACACTTTTTGAACAGATGGACCTTTTGTGTAATGATGTTATCAATCAGTCAGTTTTAACAGTTTTTTATTATTGTTGCCAGCAATTGTACCACGTGCTAATGTGCCTTGCCAGGGGGTTTCCGTTTCATTTTTCTGATTGCGCATGTATGCATGCATATCGGTATATGGATGGATAGATCGCCATACATAATTCCATATATCTCCATACACTAAGAATAATATGTAGATAAAGACCACTGCAAATGTAGTTGAAAACAAATGAAATCATTTAAAGAAAGGACAACTTACATTACAGTAAATTCAACTAACATTGTCATTTGTTTTTTAATGTTCAAAAAATGACTAACAATTGTAATAAATATAAACCACATGGTAGTAAAAAATAAACAAACATTTATTTTTTTTTTATTTTTTATAATAACAAAAACACAACTGTAAAAAATTAATGTACAATCATAAAACAGTTATTTGATGTGTGTTGTTTTTTTAAATGAACTACACGGTTAGTAAAAAATTTAATTTGTTCTACAAATAACTGACATTTACATTATAAATAAAGAAACTGTATTACAACCCAAACAACTACATATTTTTAAAGCAGAAGTTCCCTGAGTGCATGGTAATAAATCAAACTAATTAACCTTGCATACTTCGCAACTGTTGGTATTGCCGACTACCCATTATTAACACCAAATTCAGATGTTTAAATGTTTTTATGGTATAATAAGTTCTTTTGTATGCATACAATTTAATATGATTAAAGTTTTACTTTAAATAATATTCGAGATAAGTAGTAATCTCTATGGGCATGCAATTGTTATAATAATACGGTTTATAATACAAAAGTAACGTGGTATCTTCTTTTTACAAAAAGTTTATTTTTCCACCCAAAAAAAATTATAAAATTTTTAGTTAAACATTTTCAAATTTTAATTTAATATCCAATATAAAAACATAAAATTTTCAAAATAAAAAAAAAACGTATTACATTTATACTGGAGGTAACAAATATATGTTTTGTAAGATGTTACCAGAAAGGACACGGCCTTGTTAAATTAATTGAGCTTGCAATAGAAAAGGAACAAGTTACCGACATTAATTTCTTATTCCCTAAATTATTACCGGGTAATAGAAAGTTTTGCTGGGATAAAAAAAAATGTTGTGTCTTCCTCCTTCACACTAACACATTAGTTTACATTAGAAAAAACAGAATCTACTCTGTATATACAGAAATGGGACCATAACGTTGTCAATTTTCAACAGATTTTAAAAAATTATGACTAAAGCTAACTTTAAGAATATTGTTGATCTAAAAGAATACACAGAAAAAATTTTGTTCATAAATAGAACGAATTGCTTTCATTGATTTCAATTCTTAATATGTATGAACAAGTTCATGCTACGTATGAACTTTTTTTATTTTTTTTTTTTTTATTTTAAAAACTTAGAAAGCTAGAAGAAATTTGTTTTAATTTTCATTTATTTTTTTTTCTGTGAAATAAAAACGTTTCAAATTTTTCTTTTATAATAAAAAATTGTTATTTATTCTTAATTCTTGTTGTTAAATTAGTGCTTTGTGAAAGAAAATAAGAAGCTGTTAACAATTACGTAATTTGAAAAGATAAAAAAATGAAGTATTTTATGTGCAAAGAAATTTGCCCAACAGCGAATAATTTAATAGTACACCTAAAAAGTGTGCATAAATCGAAAACCAATGGTGAATTGTACTCATGGGAAATGGAAATTTTGTGGAAGCTCTAGCTTAGTTGCTGATATAATCCATGATTTTTGTTCACGATGTCCTACTTAGAACCTCTCTTTAGTGCTTCTAAATCAAAAAAAAATTTATTAATTCGTCATTACGATATCTCATCCTCGAGGCAGCATTTCAGTAAAGCGTTTCAAAAACTCATCTAATTATGATCCAAATCATGAGTATTTTCTCCTGGGATATAGTGGTATTGTTCTATTTAACAAATTTGTAATTTATTTATTCTCAATTTTTTGTATTTAAAAACAATAATAATAAAAATGCAGTTATTATGCATATAAAATCTAAAAAACCTTATAGTTTAATGGAAAAATAGATAAAAAATATTTTTTTTATGAAAATTACATAATATAGATAAATTTGATACATACATATTATAAACATGTTCGTAATATGTATGAACACATTCATAACTCGAATGAATAGTTTTTTGGAAACAAATTCAGGTTCGGTTTCATATTATGTATGAACAAGTTCATACTATAAATGAAAACGTTTTGGGGGAAAAAAATCATGTTCGATTCATACAGTTTATGAAAAAATTCATTCTGTGAATGATTTTTTTTTCTGTGTATAAAAGAGAGCTCTCGTAGAAATTGAAAAAGTTTAAAAAAACTTTTAATATAAATTGTTATTAAAGAAATCTCTACATATTTATATTAAGAATACAAACAAAATAAATATGTTTAGGAAGAATACACCAAAAATACTCTTTTACCGTTATCTTGAAAATTTTTGGATATATTGAAACTTTTTAAACCGATGTTGGAATACACTTAACGAGATTTGTAACTTATGCTGACATGTAAGATCTGTCCATCCAGGTTGGGATAACATGGTTGGGATAACACTTCATATATGTAGTAGAAAATACGGGTACGGGTCCAAATCCTGTGTATAACAAAATCCTGTTTTCAAAATCCTGTTTTCGAAATCCTGCTTTTCGTAATACTGTTTTACAAAATACTGCATTTCATAATACTGTTTTACAAAATACTGTGTAACACAATACAGTACTGTTTTGCAAAATCCTGTTTTATTGGGCGGCGAAAGTTTTTGTAAAAATAAAGCAAAAATGCGCGTGCTTTTTTGCATTATTTTTACAAAAACTTTCACTGTAATAATTAAGTAAAATTCTAATGTAATCAACATATATCAATAACAGCTGATCTCATTGTAGATGTTAGCAGTTAACCTGTGTTGTTGTTATCATATGCAAATGTTTTGATATTGCAAGCAGCATTAAACGTGTTCATACCCACGTGTAGTTAATCGAATCATATGTTTAGTAATCTTGTCTTTTTGTTAAGAACTCAAAATAGTGTGGAAGCTTGGCATAGAAGACTGAAAGCTGTTGTTGGGCGTAGACAGTCAGGATTATACCACCTTATCAGGCAGTTGGGTAATGAGGTCATGGTAGTTGTAAATACCATTTCAAAACGCTCGAATGGAGAAAGACTTTACATAAATTTAAAGAAAAGAAAAGCGTACACAAACATTAATAGAGTTATAAGAAAAATGTGTGAATTAAGTCATACAGGCTACCTAAAGCGAATTGCAGAAAATCTTGTACTAATTTAGGTTTATAAAATGCATTGAAAGCGAATTGCAAAAAATCTTGTACTAATTTAAGTTTATAAAATGCATTGAAATTAATTTTTTGTTAAATGTTTTTGTTAATTTTTGAAAATTATATACTTTTGTTGACGTTATTCTTAATAAAATAAATTTCGTAAACCAGCATTTTTACTGCTCAGTATTGTGAAATTCAGTATTTTGTAAACAGTTTTATGAAACACAGTATTTTGTAAAACAGCATTATGAGAAGCAGGAATTTTAAAATTTTTTTGACCAGTATTTTGTATAAACAGTATTTTGCATATCAGTATTATATACGTATCCCAGAAAATACAAATTTTTCTGACACATGTTTTTTAGCTCCCCAATTTCATGTTTAGGTGTTACCAAGTGGGGTCAAAAATTACCGCAGTTTACGGTTTTTTCTATTTATGTCGTTCTAGTAAAAGTAACTATATTAAAAGTTGGTATCAAATGGAATGTTTTTAGAGGCACATTCACTGGTGGACAAATTGTAAAAAAATAGTGTTTTGAATAACATTAAACCTGCCGTTTTATTAAGAAATTTTAGTTGTGTTTAGCTAAAAATAGTGCGTATTAATGCCTGTTTAATTTAGTTGAGGGGGTGTCTGAGCTTTTTCCGATACTAGAAACCGATCGGTGTTAATTCAACTTCTACCGAAGAATCTTTTTCACCTATATTTCAAATAACTCAAAAATGTGGCAACTCTGGGTCCACTATATGGACATTAAGGGTATCTTATTTTTGTATGGGTACTACCCTACTGGGCAGCTAAAAAAATACGTTTCGTTTTATATCATTTACAACATATCAAAAGTACATTAAATAACTCTTTTGATATATATATAACTCTTTTGAGATAACTCTTTTGTGAGTCATTTGACGAGTGAATTTTCTGTGTAGTACAATGTTATTAATACATATAAATATTTGAGGTATTAATCTGCATAAATACAAATTTATACAAAATATGCACAACATAAGTACATATTTAAAATTCAGTTAATAATAAGTAGACAAAGATATACAATATAAATGATTATGCCGTTTATTGCGTATATTTATGAAATGAAAACAGTAGGATTTAAAAACTAAATCATTGCTTAACGATACGCTTAGGAAATTAAGAAGATAGAAATGACTAAAAATGTATTTTAAAAAGGGATGCCTGTATTTTCCATAAAAAATACTAAAATTTTAGTAATGTTTAACTACTAAAAAATAACTACCAATGTGGTAAAAGCAACTGTTAAAAATGGCAAAAATAACTAACACAAAGCCATTGGAAATGTATTAAAAATTACTAACTGAAATCAACGACATATCCCATTAAACTAACTAACATTACCATTGGATTAGCCAATATAGGGTTTATTTATATTTTATTAAAAATTTACAATATCAGTATTAAAATCTAGAAAAAGTTAAATCAGCACCTCGGTCCCAGGACAAAAATACACATAAGCCTAACAAGTCATTGATATATAACAGCTTACATATCCACTTGCCAATGTTCATTACTGCATTACCAAAAATTAAAGTATATTCTTAAAACAGTTTTTACAATATACTAACTTCTTTATTTAATTCTTTTAAAACATAATGTAACCGTTTACATTTTGGTAGAAAAGCAACTTTATAAGAACTAGTTCCACATTCTTAAAAAAATGAGGTTATTTGTTTTTTTTTTTTTAATTGTCGTTGAAAAATGTAGATGGAAAATATTTTGGTGTGCTACAACTGCTTCGATAGCAGTCACTCGCTATTGAAATATTCTACTACAGCGGCGGTATTCAAAATTAAGTATTTGTAAAATCATAAAAGTATAAAATGTTGTATATGTTGTATCGTGCAAATTAAAAACCTATATGTTCAAATTTAATTTTACTTTAACAAAGATTTACTGTTGTGCTTACACTCAAATAAAACGTTAGTAAAAAATTTAGTATCACATATTTTAACCCAATTTATAGTTTTTGTAAACATTTTTAGAATAAAATATTTTATTTTAGTAAAAATTCCTGTATAAATTCTTTAAAGCTATCAAATAATTTTAGTATTATTTAGTAAAATATTTAACGATTTTTTTATCTTTGTTTTTTTTTATAATTGAAAGCAAAGTTTGTTTTTTTTTAAGGTTAACATTTTTAAAATTTTGTTTTAAATATTAATATAACTAAACGACATAAAAAACAAATTAAGGTTAAGCAAAAACTAGTTTAATAATTATTTAGCAAACAATTTTCTAATCGATTTCCCTTAATAGTATAGTTTAAGCTTAGTTTAATATAGTTTAACCAATGTTTGCTAATCTAACCTACTATGTTCTCTCCACTAATAATTACACAGACAGATTTTCAGTGAACGAAAAATAATGAATATTTCCATTAAACTTATGAAACTCTTGTTCACAACTAGAACGAAACATATACTAATAAAAAGCTTCATACTTTTTAGTAAATTAGTTTTTTAAATGAAACTTCTTCATTTAGTGAATGAAACTTTTAGAAAACAGAATGATATTTTTCATAAAATTCTATAAAGACTTCCATTAGAAGTTTGAATTGAGGCGTTAAAGTTCAACTTCAATGCTTCTATGCAAAAATTCGTTAAGATTAGGCAGATTATTTTCTTAGTGTACAGAAGCGTTTTTCTAATATTAGCTAATCGGTCTGCAGGCTTAAAAATGGTTACTTTTTGTAAAATTCTAGATTTTTCTGTAACTTTTACAAACTTTTTTACTTCAGTGTATATATCGTACTATCACCCAATATTGTATATTTTATATAAAATTTGTAGAAATCTGGCTTTTTAAAGGACAGACACTACAATATTTAGCGCAATTCTTGAAAACAATATATTTTTTTTTTACAAAAAATCTTTTTTATCCGAAGTACTATGAACTGAAAAAAATATCTATATTATGTTAATGAATGTTTTCATAAAAGTAATTCAGTTGCTCTAAAACTCATTCATTAAAACCTTTCATTAACTTAATTTAAGACTTCATAAATGAAAACTATATTTTTTTTTGTTTAAAGTTTATTACGTTCAATAAAAAAAATTAATTAAAAAACTAGTTTTATGAACAGTATGAAGCTTTTTATTAATTTTAAGAAATTTTTCGTTTACTTCGTGCCGAAAACTTTTATTAGTTTACTAAAAAAAAAAGCCGAGCTAGATTTTGCTTTTTTAGAAAAAATTTATGTTTTGTTATTATATTTATAGTATATAAATATTTGAGGTATGAATCTGCATAAACACAAATTTATACAAAATATGCACAACATAAGTACATATTTAAAATTCAGTTAATAATAAGTAGACAAAGATTTACAACATAAATGATTATGCCGTTTATTGCATATAGTTATGAAATGAAAACAGCAGGATTTAAAAACTAAATCATTGCTTAACGATACGCTTAGGAAACTAAAAAGATAGAAATGACTAAAAATGTATTTTAAAAGGGGATGCTGTATTTGCCATAATAAATACTAAAATTTTAGTAATGTTTAATTACTAAAAAATAACTACCAATGCAGTAAAAGCAACTGTTAAAAATGGCAATTCAATAATTTAACTTTACTTGTATTTTAAATTTGTGAATAGAAATAAAAAAAAAAAAATTGAAAATTTTTCAAAATAGTATTTTTTGTTTGTAAGCAGTTTAAGTTTTTTAATAAACACCCAAATGGTAAATTTATTCTATTTAAATCAAGTTAAAATTAAATTAACAAGAATCACTCTTCGTATTCGCCCTTGCTAAAATGAATACAAAAAAAAAAACACTTTATTTAATAAGTAAAAGAAAAAGAAATCAAAATTTGATTATATTTAAGTTCAGTGGTTTTACTTCCATAATATTAAGTATATATTTTGCAATATGTATAGTAAGGTCTTATAAGTCTTGTTAGGTATTATAAATTCATGAAAACATACACAGTAACAAGTAAAAAAAAACTAAATCTACTATAAGCTGTTAATTATTACACTAGGCGGGTAGTTCAGAGGAAGAGTATATGTCTGACAAGCAGACAGTCTCTGATCAAATCCCAAGTGTAAGATTATTTTTTTTTAATTTCGAAACTATATTTTCCGAATATTTATTTTAGAACATTCCCCTCCTTTTTTCATTTTTGTAAGGCCTTATATAAAAATATTAAGAACTACTACATGTTCTACTAAAAATCGAAGTGGTTATTGAAAATTAAAGTAACTGGTTACCATTGCCATTCCAAAGATTCGATTGTTTTTTTACGCCTTGTTAAATGAATCAAGTTGGTAATCCAGTTGGTAAGGCACCAACTGAATCACAACTCGATTCCTTATTTTTAAACTTTTTGTAAGTGATTTTCATCAAAATACACATGAAATTTACTAATTTATTAGTTACCATGTCAGACCGAAAGCAATTACTTACATCAAAAACGCCCATTCCTGAAAGAAAAATAAATATGCTTTTATTAAATTAAGAGCTTAATTTCTTTTCATTTTCATTTTACTATTAATATTATTAATTTTATTTTTTTACAAAACAGCATTTTTTGCGTTGTATTTTCTTAAGAACTATGTAAGTCACCATAGGGTTGATTTTAGTTTCTCTTTAAAACTCGTCACTTGGTATTATATTTTATTAACAAATTTATGATAACACAAATTGATTTCAAGTTTGTTTTTTTTTCCATTTTCATTACAAATTGATTTCTTTTATAATTGTAAACAATTTTTTAATCGACCTTTATTAGTTTTTATTTAAAATTTTTTATTAGAAGTTTTTCTAATCAGGCTTTCAAGGTCATGGTTTTTAAATGCAAATAAAAGATTATTTCATTTTTCAATCCGACGTTTCGTTGGGATTATTCCAACATCTTCAGGGATTTGATTTTATTGAATCTGGCAACATACATAAGCAATAAGAATAATAATAGTTAATAACAACATAATTAACAACATTAAGTAAAAATTTTTTAACTTACATATAATATTTTTTGTCAAGTTTACATTTAAATTTCTTTAATAAATTGGTAAAATACGAACAAACAGTACGACATTAAACACAATATTATAATTAACAATAAATGTAAAAATAAATAAAATAAAATATCACAGATTAGAACTTTCCTTTATGTATCACAGTTGAAACTAAACTAAATTAAACTATTGCTATGGTGTAATTTGCGTTGGTTTGATCTTTGTCACTTTTTGTATTTATTGCACGAAGTTGTCTTTGTTGAATTCTCAAACTCTCTAATGTATCGAGGTAATAAAAAACGGAAAATTTTATGTTTCTGATAACTGTGGTATTTAAAAAACTTATATATTTTGTATTCTGTTTAAAAAATTATGCTAATAAAAACTTAATTTCTTTATTTTAATAATATAAGTCATAAAAATGGAAAATGTAACGTTTCTGGCAAATTTGTTATTAAAAAAATCAAATTAGTTTTATTATACAAAAAAAGAATAGTATTTAAATAAAAACTTAAACTTTTTTTAGAATTATAATTAATCAAATAACTTATAAGAAAAACTTGTATTTTTTTGCGGAGTCTTTTGCGAAATCATAAAATAAAGAGTAATTAAAAAAAGCTACACAGTTTCCTAATATTGAAGAAACACGCTTTCGGCTTTATTAAAATAATATATTTTATATTTTTTTTTTAATTTTTTTTATTTATTTATGTACTTGGTAACCTGTACTAAAAGACTACAGTCTTTTATTATTAGCACATTGGTTTACAAAAAGCAAAAGCAATACTTTGTAAGATTAGTTTTAAAATACATAAATCAATAAAAAACTAATTATATTTAATAACCATAGCAAAATATAAAGTAAATCAAGAATGCACAATTTAAGAATAATAATCAAAGACTTTCCTTTTAAATTTTAAAGCGTTGATAATACTCTTAATTAACCTGTTCCAAAGGCGAATATAGTTTATATATAATAATACATATTTTTGATTTATCGGATTAGATTAAAATACTTAAAATTTAAATATTTCTTACAATGACTGATTTTGTTGCTAATTATCTGAATCTTTTTTTGGTTCAAAATGATTTTTTATTTGCAAAACTAAAAAGAAAAATAGTTTTTACCGCACAATGCATAACTTTCATAAACAAATAAAGGAAGTTTTTCAAAAAATATGTGTCTCTTTGAGATTAAATAAGATGGAATGGTAAAAGATATAGGCCCATATTGATATTCTGTTTCCTAATACACTATTCCAGATTACTAATAGAAAAAAAGTAGCAATACATCAACGAAAATAAAAGATAGACGCCTTTAATTTTTTTTTACAAAAAAGGGAGTATTTTGGCGCCCTGTGGTGCATCATGTGTTTCTCTAACACGACCTAGAGAACATTTTTGTGGAAGCCTTAATCTTTCTGAGTAGTCTCATATAAATTGTATTAAGTTCACACCAGTAGTTTAGATGTAATTAATTTTTGCGTGCTATATTGGCATTATTGTGTGGTAGTTTATGCAAATGCATGTTTTTTTTCCTTAAGTCTGAGAACAGGGTAAATATCTTTGCGAATCAAAGAGTTTGTTTCGCTTTAAATGCATATTTTTTTTGTATATTTTTACATATTTTGCTTTAAATGCATATATTTATTGCATATTTTTATTGTGTTTTTCTTAGTTTTTCGTAAAAAATATCTGTTATTATTTTATATTTGACCAAGGAGCATATAGAATAAAGAGGAACCAAGCTGCTCAAGCGCTTGTAAGGGTTTTTTTGAATTTTATATGCAAACTATGATTAAGAGATATAGATTTTAGTTATTTTTTAATTGCGTGCTTTTCAATACAAACAAAAAAAATGTTGTGTTAATGATACACTCATAATAATCCGTGCATAAAATTACGAAATTATTGTTAAAAATATAAAAATTTTCGTAAAATGTACAAATTTTAGTTTATTTCACAAAAAATTTGGTTATTTTGACATTTTTTCCTAATTTTACGCATGTATTATTATCAGTGAAAAAAGCGCGTGCAGAAAATATATATACTAAACAATGCGAATTAACAATTATATACTAAACAATGCAAATTAACTTTAAAATTGTAAACAAAAAAAAAAATCATTGATTTAAAAAGAATTTAAGTGGATATTTTTTTTTAATTTTTAGTTTATTATTTTTTTTTAGATGCATATTATAGGTGCCTAAAACACTCTTTTTTTAGTGTCACTAAAAACGTTGTCAAAATAACTTATATATCGTTACCGATAACATTATCGAATCGGTTACCATCCATGGTTATAAATATAATTTTTGTCAGTTTTTATTTTTTTTTTAACTTACTTCTAATACTGTTTTCTAATACTTTCATCATACAATTTTAACAATTTGACCAGACGTATAATCAATATTAATTCAATAACACTCATACGTACAGTGGACCTTCTAGTACGACCGTGGTTGGGATGGCGTATTAGACATATGGTAAGCAAAAAAAAATTAGAGAGAACAATTTAAAAAAATAATTTTCGAATAACGAATTATACGATTAAATTTTGTATAAAAAATGATAATGGACAAAAGAAAATCAAAACTTTATTAAGAAATAACTGAAATTTTAAAACTTTTATTTTTCGTTTTCCAAGATATGTACTCTTTAAAAATGGGTAAAGATATACGATTCAAAATTAGCCGACCTAACAAAGGAAACACAACAAATTTGGGAACAATTTTCTTTATTTCTCCTTTTATCTCGATACTCTTTTCATAGCGATATTTAAAAGCTCGATTCCCTGTTTAGTGTATGATAATTCTGTTGCCTCAACCGAACATAATTCTGTTGCCTCAACCGAACAGTTGTGTCAATTCAGCTACCACAACTGAATTATTTTACAGTAACTCGGTTGCCATAACCGAATTATTTACAGAACGAGGTTGTATATACCGGTTATAGGTGGATTTATCCACAGATTATAATTTTAATTAATAAATAATATATAAAAATAACATTTACTTAAAACAATATTATGTCACATATGCCTATTCCAAATTTCAGTGAAACTTCGGACTTCTAACTAAGAAATGGCCGAATTATTACCAATGACTAATAACCTCTATTAAAAGATATAGTGGTAAACTTTAACAGATACATGTTTGCGAAAATTTGTTTAAAAACACTGTAAGGTAAGAGCCGTGCAACTTACCAGAAACTAAACTAAGGTATCGAAAACTTTATAGTGTATATAATAGGGGTGGGATAGTAGACGATTTCTTTATTTCGATGCGCTAGAATCATTATTTTGTGAGGAATGGATTGCTCATCATTGGGGTCAAAGAAAGGCGAAAAATCTACAAAAAGTCACTCTAACTCTCTCAATGGTGGAGTCAAATATATCACTGACCCCAATATTTTTTCAAATCCAACTCCGATACAAAATTACATTTGTATAAAATTTGCTACATCAGCTCTTTGTGTTCCAATTGTGTCCCTAGATGAGTCAAATACCCCCAACATTTTCTCAGAACATACCTAATTTTAAATATTTTTGAGTTATCGAAATTTCTCGGATTTGTTTAAAAATTTCGCCAATTTATTAATGTTTTTCTATGTCGAATTTAACTATTGGTCTCGAAAATGTAAACATTTTGTATTTTATGTATAAACAAAAGGTTGCAAAAATCTGTGTGTCGTTTAAACAAAAAAAAAAAAAAAAATGGAGCACTCATGCTTTCTTAGAAGTCATTCCATATTATACAGAAGGTTTTTTTAAATCACGATTTTCGTTTGCTAAATAAATATAGAAAATTTTAAAGTGGGATGCCGATATGTTCTATTTTTTTTTATAAATTTATAAAAAAAAAATAAACACAAAAATTTGTTTTATTTTATTTTGCTTGTTGAAAATATTTAATAATATACTATACGAAAAAATTCTAACATACAAAGTTATTTATGAGTGTCTCGCGAAAACTTTGCTTTATGATACATTTTTGTCTTCAGAAATGTGTGAGGCATTTATTTGTTGTTTGAAGACCTTAAAACTACATCCCTTTACTTATTCGCGGTATTTTATTTTCAAATTTTTATTAACAAAAGACATAATATTTAAAGAATAATTATTACGTATAACAAATTTTTTTCAGTTTCTTAATTTTTAACAAAAAAATTACTTCTAAATAACGCGATTTTTCAGTGTTATGTTGAAATATCTCACGAATGTATGAAGTAAGTAAATGTAATGCATACATTTACTTACTTCATAATTAATTCACTAAAACTATAAAAACATGACAAATGCGCACTAAATATTCTGAAAATCTATCGTGCTGTGAGTTGCTATAAAAAAACAAATTCAATGTTTCCAAAAATACTGCATTCCATAAACAAATCACGAAAGCAAAGGTTACGACTGAAAATATAAGTATAATTTTTTCAGGAGGAAATTGTAACTTTAAGCGATGGTAATCGCTTTTCCCATTCGATTTTATCAAACAAAAAAGATAGTAACTTTTAACATTACAAACCATTGTTGTTTGAAACTTTTGGAATGGTGCGGAAACTCCAATTTGAAATAATTATATGTGAAGTTTTTATATTTCCAAATACATAAAATTGCATAATACACATTCTAGAAAAACTGACAACCAACATGTAAAAAAATACATCATAAACAATGAAAACAGCTTAATTTAGATGGAAAATATGATTTTTAAAAATACTAAAAGAATACACAGATTTATAAGATGCCAGAAAGAAAAATACAGTTGGTACAGTGTTGGCAAACCATCGGCGCACACTGGTACATTTGCAGAGAAGGCGCCCAAAAATCTCACAGAAATGTATTTCCAACAGAAACATAACAATGATGTTTTGTCTCACATAAAAAAAAAAAGTTTTTTTGATTAATGAACAAGAAATTGCTCTACACACAACAAAAAGTTACAAGTTTTTTGATAGATTTAAAAAAATATTGGTATTATTTGGAATTTGGATGTTTCGGTAAAACAGTGAGAAATAACCATGAAAATCATGATGAAAGAAAGCAAAAAAAAAAGAAGTACAAACTAAATATCGGGAACTCGGCTTGATTATTGGCCAACCAAAACAGGGAGAAGGAACCACAAATGATGTGAGTACGGCTAGAAGGTTTTTCTCTAACCCAGAAACTGCAGCTTCCATTACAGTTGTATTAAAAGTATTAAAAGTAATGTAATGTAGCAAACAAATTATTTCCAACAAATTTGGTCAGTATGTCAAACCGCAAAACTTTATAATGAAAAATATGCTTGGAGGACCTTACCGTCCACACTGCACAAAATTTTGTATCATGGGGGAACAAATCATTCAACATAGTATGATACTGACTGGAGATTTATAAAAAGAGGAACAGGAGAAAAAAAAACATCACAACACACGTGAGCACAACAAAAGAAAAATGTTTAGATGTTTTCCTAACGAAGACCTTCTTAACAGATCCATATTTTTCCAATTTGTGAATTAGATAAAGAAGCTAAAACACTTTTCGATGAAGAACACAGTTATATAGTTATGTAGTTATGTAGAAGAAATAGTTTAATTAATAAATAATAAAAGTGGATATTTTTTATTTATTTTTTTATTTTATTTATTAATAATTATATAATTACAAATTATGTCATATTACCCTAACCGAGCACTAGCTACTATGGTTTTCGACGCGTTGTAGCGAAAACAAACCAGTGCCTCTGGTGGGAATTGAACCCGCGAACATTGCACTGATAAGCCAGCACGCTACCAACTAGCCTAACGGGGCGCACACCAACAAAAGTGGACATAAATATTGTTATTAAACAAAAAATTATCTCGTTTAACTATTGCTTTGCCTTGTACCGGAACAGTCTAGTATGCACTGAAAAAAAAATCTGTAAAATCAGAAAAAAATGCTTGTAGAAAAGTTGGTTATATCAGGAAAAGCGGTTTGCAGAAAATCAATGAGCTAACTCTTAGCAAAAAATATTTAATTAACTGAAATCAAATAAACTCTTTGCATTATCTTAGTTATATAAAAGCATCTAAAAAACTAATAGAAAGTTTGTTATATGGTATATTTTTAGAAAATAATGAAATATTTTTATTGTTTTTTTCTTTAAAAACGCAATTTTAACACAAGAAAAAAAATAATTTTATTTAATTTTATAATAAAAACAATGTTTGCAAAGAATTTGGCAAAACATTTGCTTTGTAAACAAAATATTGTTTTCCTTTTATAATTTTAGTTGTACCATTTTTAATTTTTAACACAGGGATTTACAAAAATAGCAGTGGTTTGAAAGTAATATTTTTTTGGTACGTTTGGCAATTTCTGCCTGTGTAGTGTTATTACTTTTAGTATAAACTCTGTTTTTGAATACCACAATGATATTTTATCTCTGACATAATTGCAAAACTTAATGACTTAAGTCCTACCAATTTTTAAGCTGAAACCTATTTTAGAACTTAGAATTTTCTTCAAAAGAATAAATAAATTTTAGAAGTTGTTGCAGATATGCAATATAATCATTAGTGTCTAGAAACTGCGTTTAAATTTATGATTTATTGCTTAAGTGAAAAGAGATATATGAATCCAATTTTTGATGATTATTAGGTTTTTTGTCAAAGATCTGCCTATTCTGGAGGCTCTAGCTTTTCTAAAACTTATTGTTCTTCTGAGATCTTTAGCCAGATCGAAATACTTGTATCAACCTAGCCAATATGTTTGATTTGCTTTATTTCTCTACATATACGGTGGTTGAAAGTTCGCTGTAATTTAAAAAGACCATCTGGATGTATATAAAAACAGAAAAGTAAATTATAATTTCGAAATAATATTAATATTGTGATTTTCTTTAGCGAAAGGTATTAAAAAACGTTTTTTTTTAATTTTTTATAATTGTTTAGATATTGTTATTTATAATGATTCCTAAAGTCAGTAAACCTCTTAAGTCAACTTGAATTATAAACCTTCCGCACCGAAATCAATTTCTAAAAACTTAAAAATTTTTTTTTCTTAACTTTAAGCATCGGAAAACAGTTTGTATCAACAATAGGAGTGGAAAGTATAAAAAAACTATAAGAAATCCCAATTCATATAAATTTAGGAGCCATCGGCCTTGTAAATGGAAGCGAACCTGCAAGTCATCGAAAACTTTGACGTGTTTTATGATATTTCCAACTGGGTACGCTAACAACTGCTTTGTAGAATGCCCAAATTCAAATATAACAATATTGTTACATAAAGTTTTATATATCAGTCGCTGAACGTGAAATATTTTACCTCTTGTCTGTTGCATACATTGTCTAAAAAGAGAATCAACAAATATTTTTTAAATAAACCCCTGCAAAATACAATGTAAGGAAATGATGTATAAAATGCACTGACTTGAAAGTAAATAGTAAACATTACGGAAATTTTTTGAATTTTTATTATTAAGCACATATGTAAGGTAGTAATATAAACAAACTACAAATTTGATGTAAAGAGAGGTATCCCGACCCGCAATCGCAGATCCTAATGAACATTAGATATTTTGTAGAGAATACGAATTTAAGAGACACGCCTTTTTTTTCTTTTTCGATTTTTTATTTTGATTATATATATATATATTTTTTTGTGTAACCCGGGGAAACTTATAAAAATATCTAGTGGGCACATATTTTTATAAGTTTCCCCGGGTTACACAAAAAAATATATATATAATCAAAATAAAAAATCGAAAATTAAATTAAATAAAAGAAGGATTATGCGGAAAACTTTTTGAAAACCGTGAAAAATATAATTGCGTTAGTTTATATTTTTATGTGCTAATATACGTCTAGGGTAGCTAAAACTTGATAAATGTAAAAAAAATAAAAAAGTTTCGACTTTTAATAACCCGATTAAAATTAATATTATGATTTATATAATCATACGAAATTTAATATGAGTCTTAATACAGTTTTATCCTAGAAATGGCCATAATAATTATATAAATTTGCATTAGTTTAGTTTTAATTTGATAATATCAGATCAAATAACATCCGAATAATGATGCGATACAATTTAATACGATTTTATACAACGGTATAAATTTATATCTGAACTGATACTGATATATACAAAATAAGCTATAGTTGCATCCGGTTTTTGATTTTAAAACTTCATGAAAATCCGAAATATCTATTAATCCTTTTAGACTTTAGCCACTTGCAAAAGGTTTACAACTTTATAATTTGTAACAAATTCCTTTCCATTTGGACATTTTATTATATTCAAAAAATTCTCTTGAAATTACCAAAAAACATAAGTTGTTTGAAAAAAAAAAATTTGTGGCATTTATTAACTTACACCATTGAATAATAAACACTGAAAAAAACGTCGAAACTAAAGTTAAGAGTTTAACATTGAAAAAAATCTAAGAATAAATTAAGAACTCATAATGTTACAAATGAAACAAGTTCTTTTTTAAGGTTAAGCACCAGAAAGAAATCAATTCAAAAGACAAAAATTGGGGTAAAATTTGTTTATAAAAGTATACACAAAATTAGGCAATTAATTGTACTATTGCATTGATGTAATACATATTTACATCCAAAATATGATTGGCAAATTTTCTAGTGTGACTCTGCATTGGGTAATATACAATTTTATCTAAAAAAAAATTGTGTTTTTTTAAATATGATATAATATCAAAATATATATTATTTTGCAACGTCTAGGTATATAAATATAACGTAATTATTAATTGGATTAGTTTTAGCGCATTCTAAACGCAATATGCAATTACAAGCAACTATATCATATTAAATTTTTTCTACGAAATTAATTTTATATATGAATTTAAGTGTTTATGTCCGGTTAAATGCACTGGCAGACAAAATCTTATAAGTGTATATAAAATAATGTATTATTTTATGCAAACGTCTTAACTCGGGAAATTAAAGATTTATAACCGTCCAAAAAACAAATTCAAAGGCAAGTATCCTATATAAATTGCCTGACACTTAAAATTAAGCTTTTCCGAATGGGTTCTCTTTAAAATTATTGAAATGCGGATAGGTGATAAAGCAGCAAAAATATATGAGCAACGTATGTATTTTTTAAATTGGCGGTGAAATTTAACACATCTTTGTATGAAAATATGTCTAAAGCTTAGGTAATTATTTAAAAGTAGTGTGAAAATGCTCCAGAAAGCACACATTTTGAAAAACACTATGCCGTGAACCCAGGCTGCCACTTATATGAATTATTTTAAAAAATTATTCACTATTTTTTCCGCTTTTTCATATAACACCTGTACCAATATACCTGACATCGCCCAGGTCTTATTTAAACTAAATTATGTATTTCCAGTTTACTTTGATTTATATTTTGGACAAATTCAAATGCTTTTCAAATTTTCTTATTCAATTTTTTAAATAAAAATCCTTTCAAATTTATAAAAAAAACAACATCGTTATAACACAAAGACTGGTTTAGCTGTTTGATTTTAAAATGTCGCATTTCAAGGAGCGCCGATCGAAATTTGTTTACATTTAGTCTACAAAAATAAATATTGAGAAAATTTGAGTCACATTGAACCACGTTAACACATTATGCATATCGATCAAAGTTTGAGGCTTATATTTGTTTCGAAAAATTAAAAAATATGGTCTCTGTATGTGGAACACGACTCGTTTTAATGGATTTTGAGATATCTTAATATATATCGTAAAAAAATACTGAAAACTATATTACAAGATGCGTGCGTAGCAAACCAAATTTAAATAAGAAGATTGCACTATAAATAAAGTAACGGCTTTTAAGGCACAAGCAAAATAAATTTTGAGTCTTAGTGGTATCTCCATTTTAAAAGATTATGTCCAAAATACACAGAAAAAATTATTGTCAAAAAAATTTCAATTAAACTATTATTCGATTTCAAACTTACTTTCAAGGACCTGTTTCATTGAAAATTTGGCTTAAAAAAAATTTTAATTTTTATAACGTATAATCCCAACATAGAAACAAATGCAAACATTTTAAAAAATCGCCAAAATTAAAAAAAAATCGTGTAAAGTGCAAAATTCGCGTTTCGTTAATTTTGGTGATTTTTCGAATTTCGGCGTTTATTTTGGGACTTTTTTAAATTTTGAAGATTTTTTTACAATTTTGGTGATTTTTTTTAAATTTTGTAATTTTGGCGATTTGTTTTTAATTAAGCAATTTTTTTCCCAATAGTAGACAATATTCAATTAAAATTTTAATAGATGTGAATAAAACTATAATTGAAAATAATATTAATTAAAAAGATACGAATTATTTTAATTGTTACTACAGTTACATAAACACGACCGAATTCAGTTAAACTTTTACTGAATCAACAAATATTTTAATTCAGACATATTTAATATTTAGTTTGCAGTGTCTCAAACAATTTTTGATTTTATTTTAAATCAAAGAAATCTCTTATGAAATGATTTTATTTATTGCTTTTTGTCGAAAATCAACTCAAACATTGATAGCCGCCCATTTGCAAGAGATGTTTTCTAATGAAATTTTAAGATTCGCACAATATAAAACTATTACTTATTTGATACAAGTCAAAAATAAATATTTTTATATTAAAGTTATCAATAACATTGTTACTTTCTAACGAGTTGTATTAAATTTTTAAATTTGTCAAATCATTTCGGGGGGCTCTAGCCCCTTGCCCACCCCCCTAGCTACGTGCCTGCTAGTAGTATTAAGCTAAAAAAAAATGCATAGTAATGCCCATTCAATATAAGAGAGGGGGCTGAGCTTTTTTCCGATTATTCAAAACCGTTCGGTTTTATGCGACTTTTCCCGAAGACCTACCAACCTATCCAAAGTTCATTTAAACCTGCGATTTAGGGTACCTCCCTTGTAAGTAAAAAGTCAAAACTAAAAGTACAATAATGGGAATAAAAAACCCAACAAAATTTACGAAATTAGCCGATTTTGTTCGTTTAACATTAATAATAGAAAAAATAAAACTGTTAAATCTACGTATATTTAGTTATATTTGAGCTAAATTTTAGTTAATTGAAAGTGATGTGCTAAAATCAGCAAAAAATTTGTTGATAAAACAAATCAAAAAAAAATTTGTTTTATTTTTATGTGAATAAAATTTTGCGCTTCTGAAGTCAGCAGTATACACATGATAGTATATTTTTGTAAAATATACTGTCATTTACACTCAACTGAATTTAAAATAAATATATTAAAAAATTATTGATATAACAGTTTTTGTTTACTGTTTTTGGCTGCAAATATTTAAAAAAAACTTTTTTCTTCTATCATTTACAGTTAACTAAAATTCAGCTCTAGTAGAACAAAAATTTTGTCAAGCTAACATTTTTATTTTTGCTATTCATATCTTACCACAATTTCTATAAAACAAATTTTTATTTCAGCTATTTTTTCTGCAACGTCAAGTTAAGCAAATTTTAGTAGCTCTTTCTGTAGCTCTTTAGTAGCTCTCTTATGTTGATTGCATATTTTATATTTTTATGTTTTGCATTTAAAAATAACGTTTATAGTTGCAACAATTTTTTCAATATAAGACACAAATATACAGAGCATAAAATGGTTAGTTCTGCTCATTTCAAAAGCGTATATTTTTATTTGAAAATTTCACATTTCTTGTACCTACTTTATATTGGCTGTTCCTAGCAGACTAAACTTAAGCAAATAAAATCTGACAATTTCAGCAGTTTTCCTGCAGCGTCATTGCTAACTATATTTTAGTAGCTTTTTCTGCTTTTTTTATGTGTGTGTGTTATATTTTACAAAGATTTTCTACAAAACGTTATCAAATTTATATCCGGCTGAAATTCTTTAATTTGATACATAAAGTGTGCACCCAAAAAAACGTTATCACACATTTTTATTTATAACTTTTTTGCGATTGATTTAAATATTTTTTTTCATCAGACTATGTTTGAAAAATGTGTAAGATAATAAAATATTTTGATTTGTCAAAATCAGTTGCATATTAGTTCACAATAAATAATCAGCAGCAAGGGCGTAAAAAAGTTATTTAAGCTCTTCGAAATAATCGAAGTACGACTTTTAAAACTAATCACAAAAAAGTTAGACGCATCCAGTCAGTTTGTCTTAAATGTGGTAGTACAGTTCAACAAGGGCCTAATAATTGGCATAAAACATGAAACTGGTAAAACACTTCCAAGGCCAAAAATGTGGACAACATTTTGAGAACTTACCGAAAGGTTTCTGGCCGCGAAATAGCACGACGCACATTGGGGCCAAATGAATGAAAAGTGGCGATTAATTCAAAATATGAACTTTAAAATTCATGATCGTGTTTGGTACCCGGGTGAAAGTGGATAAAATTCTGCATCACTAATTGCAAAAATTATACTTTTAAGTTGTTTGCTTTAGTTGAAGTGAGCACTTAAAGTTGAATAATTGTTATTTTTTTTGTGCATATTGAAAAAAAGTGAAAATTTTGATATTTCAATTGATAATTTTTTCTATTAATACTTCTAAAAGTTAAATTTTTATAATGGAACCGTCAACTTCAGGTAGTTTACTATATAGTACATGTTTTTTTGTTTAAATAAATGTTTTAAAAATATTAAATGTTAATAAAATAAAATTAGCCCAAAAATGGGCTATTTTTGATTTATATATGGAGTTTCAACAACTTTGTTCGTGAGCTTGCGTAAAATCGTCTATATAGTGTTATAATATCAGATCTCAACTAATAAACCCCAAAATATTTTTTTGCGATTTTTGGCGACTTTTGAGTTATGGTTGTTTTTGTGAAATAACTCAAGATGCTAAAAATCCACAAGTTGTTTTTACTTTGTTTTGTCATTATTTTCGTTATAGTAGTTGTTATTGTAGCTAAAAAAATTGTTGTTAATTAGAGATGGGGGCGTGAGTAACTTTAATTCACGCATGCTCACGTGATTGCGTATGTTGGGTTTATTTACTATGAATAAAACTAATTAAATTATTTTACATGTCTTTATGATATTTCAATGAATTTTACTTAAACATTTGTTAATTTTAAATTATTAGAAAATTGTATATGGCACAAGTGCACTATTTTGAAAAATTGAAGGAGGTCACGCTCCCATCCCTATTTATTATTGTCATTTATTTGAGTCCTACATAATAACTGTTGGTCATATACATGCATCATACGAGTAAAGTTTTAATTTTGTTTTAAGCTGGTGATATCAATCTACTAATATAATGATAATACATTTTTAAGAATTTCTATCCATCCGTAGGGTATTATTGATTCGGTACTGACACGTTTATTTATTGTTTTAGCTGTCAATGTTTTGTGATGTGATGTTACATATTTAAAGTGTTGTGAAAGTATAAATTATTCGGTACAGGTTTAAAGGAATTACTTTTTGCAAATTTTAAACGAATAGAAATCTTATTAATTTTAGGAACATGTCCCAAAACAATTTTCATTCCTCGTCATGAGTTGCATAATTTTATGAGGAGTGCAGAACCTAAATCACTTCAGGATAAATTTAAACTTTTGAGATGGGAAGTAATAAAACGTGTCGACCCTTCGGATATGGTAGATTTTATGACAAGGTTTCATAATTTTTGCTCTAGCTATGAGATTCGGTGGCAAAAATGTCATAGAAAGAATGAAATTTTTGTAAAAAATAATAAGAATTGGCTGGATGCCTCAATCTCATTCAGTCCACCACCAAAACCACAACAAAAAAGAGGGTCGCAATGATCTCTCATTTGAAGAGTGCAAAGAAAAAACAAAAGTTAAGAAATGTAAAGACATAAGAGATCAAATTTCTTTGCCTGTTTTGGCTTACGCCACACAAATGAGCTTGAGAGCTGCTGGAAAAATAGATGAGTCGAAAATTGTTAAGGAAATAATATCATCTCCAACAAAAGCCAAAAAATACCGAAAAAGTATGGAACAGGTACCACCACAGCAGTTAACTCCGGATGAAGCTCTGTCCGTTTTGGTAGAAGCGAAGCTAAGTCGCCACCAATATAATGTTATTAGAAAGGTTGCACCTGAGAAATTTCCATCATATAAATTGGTCCAAAGAGCTAAGAAAAAATGTTACCCAAAGGGAGAACAAATGAAAATTTCTGAAACATCAGCGCAAGTTAGCCTACAAGGAATATTGGATCATACCACTGAACGCCTTTTGTCGGTTAAAAATGCAGATTTAAATTCGTTAGACAACGAAGAAATCGAAAAAATTACTTTATACACTAAGTGGGGCTTTGACGGAAGTTCAGGGCATAGTTCTTACAAACAAGCCTTTCATGACAGTAATGCATCTGATTCTTCTGTATTTATTACGTCAATTGTACCATTAAAATTAGTTTGTAAAAACAAAATCATTTGGCATAATCCTCGACCGTCTTCAACTAGGTTTTGCAGGCCATTAAAAATTGAATTTATGAAAGAAACGGTCAACAGTATTAAAACAGAAAGAGAAAGAGTGGAGACAGAAAAAAAAAGCTCTTATCGATACAGTGATATCAGTTGGAGAAAGAAATATAAAAGTGAACCACAAACTAATTCTCGTTATGATTGACGGTAAAGTGTGTAACGCGATTACAGACACAAAGTCCACACAAAAGTGCTACATATGTGGCGCTACCAGCAAGGAGTTCAACAATATTGAACAAATGATTTCTAGAGATTACAACGTAGACTTCATGCAGTTCGGTTTGTCTGTCCTACATGGCTGGATAAGATTTTTTGAATGTCTTATTCACTTGGCATATAAACTTCCAATTCAAAAATGGCAGGCAAGAAGTGACGAAGAAAAAAAAATTATTGCTGAAAATAAAAGTCGTATTCAACGCGAATTTAAAAAGAGAACGGGATTGATCATTGATCAACCAAAACCTGGTTTTGGTAACTCTAATGACGGGAATACTGCAAGACGTTTTTTTAAGAATGCAGAAGTATCTGCTGAAATTACTAATATTGATTTAGAGTTGATCAAAAATATGCACACAATATTAATTGTAGTTTCTAGTGGTATTGAGGTCAACATTGAAAAATTTACAAACTTCGCTAATAACACTGCCAGGCTATTTGTGAAAAAATATCCATGGTACTATATGCCTCCTACTCTTCACAAATATTTTATTCATGGGCCTGAAATTATATCATTATCGCCATTGCCAATTGGTCAGCTAACCGAAGAGTCTCAGGAAGCCAGAAATAAAGATTTTAAAAGTTATAGGGAGAATTTTGCCCGTAAATGCAGTCGAGAAAAAACAATGGAAGATATCTTTAATAGATTTCTCATAAGTTCAGATCCGTTTATAACAAGCATGAACAATAGTTCTAAAAAAAAAAAAGAGCTAATGCCAAAATCTGCATTGGAGTTGCTTGTACTTCCCAGCAATCAAAATAGCAATGATGAAGATGGAGATGAAGATGGAGATGAAGATGGAGATGAAGATGGAGATGAAGATGGAGATGAAGATGGAGATGAAGATGGAGATGAAGATGGAGATGAAGATTAAGATTATTGTAACGAATTAATTTATGATTATGAAATTGAATGTGAAGTAAATACTAACATTGAAGGTAATAATGATTATAATAAAAAATTGTTGTTTTCAAAAAAAAAAAAAAAATAGAATAACCGAATTTAATTAAATTTTTTTTAAATAGTGTGTTTATGGTTATTTATCAATAAAAAAACAATTAGATTTTCAAATGTTGCATTTTTGAGCAAAATTTTAAAATTTCGAGAAAAAAGGTATGATTTTAATTTAAAAATTTTCTAATAAAAATACATATAAAATATTTATTCCTTATTATTTTTAAAAATATTACTTATTTTTCTTAAAGTACATTTAGTATGCTTTAATTTGCAATTTAATTGAATAATTTATAGCGCACCGTTCCAAAAATACAGCAAAAAATGTGAAAAAAGAGGATTTTTTACAGAACACAAAATGGCCCATAAAGGGTTAAAAAATGTGTTTTTTCACTCTGTTTTTTTTTTTAAATGTTGGTTTTTTATGTATTTATAAATATCCATTAATAAAAAATATTTTTTTTTTTAAATTACGACTTCTATGAATTAATCGCCACTTTTCATGCATTTGGCCCCACTGTGCGACGCGTGCAATGTTCGAAACATTTCTTGCGCCAAGTTAAAAAACGGATGGGCTTAGTACATTTATAGTGCAAAAAGTTTCGGATGGGAATGCTAAGAAGAATATTGAAGCCGAAAAACGAGCAAATCTACTAAATATTTGATTTTTTTAAAAATGTTAATGTTGTATTATATACGACAAAAGTTATGTATTTCTGTATTTTTCACAGCTTCCGAAGGAAAGTTTTATATATAGCGGATAGTCTTTGAGAAAGCTCCGGAATAGTACTATACAAAAAAACAATCGAAATTTCCAATAAAACGTATCAAATCTATTTTCATCTTTCAATATACAGTGACTTACAGCCTTTTTCGTGTGAGACAATATTTTTACTTATTATTGAAAAAAACATCAACAATGCAATTTAACAAAAAAAAATTTTTTAAAATTTATTGTTTGTTCACTTCTTCGTGTAACAGGACAAAAAACAATGTTTGAAAAATGTTTCAAAAAAGAAAAAATATAACAAAAACAAAAATTTACACAAAATCAAAGTCATAACTAATTTTCTATACTTAAAAACAAATCTTACCTAAAAATAAAAAAAAGGTGAATTAATATTTGGTGGGGTAACCTTTTTGCTTTATCACTCTTCTTAACCGAGAATTCATCGATGAAACCATTTTTTTCGTGTAATCCGGGGAAATCTTATACCATTCAGTTTGTAGGGCCTCTTTTAGGTCGTTAACGTTGCATATGTTATAAACTCCGATTTTTGTTACAAGCAGATGCCATATATTTTCAATTACATTTATGTGTGGTAATATTGGTGGCGTTTGGAGCACATTTGAACAATTCCAAATCAACCATGTATGGACTACACCCGACTTGTGCTTTTTGTCGTTGTCTTGATAGAAGCTGAAATTCCCTCCTTTGCAAAATTTTTCCGCACCATATTCCCTTCAATGAAGTGCAACCTGCCAACTCCTGATGACGACATTCACCCCAAAACATTACATGACCACATCCATGCTTTACAGTACCACGTAAATTTTGAGTTTGGAGCTCCGCATTTGGTTTTCTCCACACGCAAACCTCTTCGTCAGACCCAAATAGGTTATATTTACTCTCATCAGAGAAAATAACGGTATCCCAGAACTATAACCTATAATGATGTGAGCAAGATTATTCAAGTTCAAGATCAATATTTATTAGTTAAAAATGTTTTATTTTTGATTTGAATGAGTTCAATTCTTCCAATTATGTTTTTTACTTCTCATCGGCTAATTAAAAAAATACGGGTAAAGCATTGATCTTTTTCCTTCAAAATTTGGGTAAAAATATTCCACCCCTTCTACATTGGTTCTCTGAAGATTTTCGGTGACGCGAAATGAAACATGTAAGGACCTGTCAGTAGATAAAGTCTGCTTTAAATTAGCGGATAGAAGGCTTTTTTAATTAATAAATAAACATTGCACTGGCTTTTGTTTAACAAATAACAAATGATCTTTAATTTGAATAATCTTGCTCACATCAATTATATTAATCGCTTAACTTTTATATAAGATGGTACAGAATATAAATCTGTATAAATTTTGAATCAATAAAATGTTGTATTTTAAACTATTGCTTAACTCTGTCTCTATTAATGTAACTTTTTCTGTGTTAACATTTACTTGGATGCACACTTTAATGCCATCACCGTAATACTGGTTTACAATATGTATTTATAAAAAGTGTATATGATGTATTTAAAATTTTTTTGACACTGAGTTAAAATATTTTCAAATTTTTTTTTTGTATGACACGAATTACCTTCTGTGTTTATGTTTTAGCATGCCAACTACATTCGCGTTAATAATTGATCTTTAACGGCGCGAAAATTAAATTTTAAGTTTAAAGCAAATTTAAAGTATTAAGGTTAGAGCTCTTGCTTGATTTAATCAAAGCTATAACAATTTATAAATATCGTTGTATTAATCTCATTTCAATATTATATATTATATTGCACCATCAAAGAATAAAAAAATATACTTACACTTAATTGCAGGAATTCATATTAAATAATTCTAAATTAAAAAAAAAAAAAAATCATTGCCATTTAATGTTAATGAAATATTTCCCAGAAAAATCGTTATTAAGGATAACGAAATAACACTAATGCATAAAAATCTTATTAGAATTGATTCGAAAAAGCATTTGTTACAAAAATAATCCTGGGCTGGAAAGTAAAAATATTTTTTTCAAGAATACGTTTCTAATTCGAAGCGATATAAATAAAACGAGCAATGTGTGAAATTTGAGTGCTTAATACACTGCGTTGCAAAACTATAATTACAGAATTATTTCACCAAATTTCCCATGTTAAAAAAAGTAGAATAGTAAAATCAATGGAAAAAAGTAAAAGCACAAAAGTAAATTCAATGGGAAATTAATAATATTTAACTACAAACCAATTCATTTATTTTTAGCTTACTATTTAAAAACAAATAACAAAGTCAATTCGTGTTTCATAACTATAAATACACTTAACTTAATATATCAAAATTTACAAAAATTTAAGAAAAATATTTTAAAACAGCAGTATTAATAACTGCTTTTTTTTTAAATCCAATCAATTAAATCAATCATCAGACTTACTATCTACGAGATTTATTCGAAGTTCTTACGTTATAGACATCCACGCATCAACAACTACTTCTTTTATATGAAAAATGCTTTCATATTGACGCTTTTCTAGGTATACTTGACTGGGTAATAATTCCCAAATATTCTAAATGTAGTTTTGATCATGTAATGAGGCATATTCTTCCTGGAAAATTAATTCTTCTTCGCTGCTATTTTCAATGAATGGCACATGTTTCTCTCTTATACTTTAATATGCAAAGAATAATTCATACTAGTGCTGGGAAATGCCAAATCAGCCATACTATCGAAACAAAAAGCGCCCCAAAAAATTACGGTTCCGCCTCCGAAATTTATTTTTGAGAAATATCGTGGTTCCTTACTTAGGTCTCTACAAAAGCTATTAAAACCATCTGAACCATTAGGATTGAACTTTTTCTCATTATAAAAAAATTATGAAATTATTTGCAAAACTTGTGACAACCACATATAAGCGGGGTATGTTTCTAGCAATTTCCCGAAAAATTAAAGCAGTTTTAAATAGCCTGAAATTTGTCGTTTTTCGTATAAAAACACGCGGAGTTTTCTTGCAAATAGATTAAAATAACACAATAAAGAAAACTGATTCTTTAATTATTCTTTATTTGCTATTCATCGTTTTTGTAATTATAGTTGAGAAACCCTAACAAGATATTATTATATAATTTTTCTATTAAATCAATTAAGTAATCTCTTAAATATACACAATAAGAGATCAGTTATCACACTCTTAAAAACAGTTAAAAGTCTTATAAAAACGTTTGTAATATTATAAAAAATAGCAAAAATCATTTGTAATCATAGTTTTTTTTTTAAATTATTAATAATCATATAATTACAAATTATATACTATTGCCCTAACCGAACGCTAGCTACTATGGCTTTCGGGGCGTTGTGCACTCAAAAAAATAAGTTAGTAGAAAAGTTAGTAAAACGTTTTGTAAATCAGGTATACTATTTGTTAGCAAATTTTTTGCTAATACTCTGTTTTATGCTAAAATTTTTGTTATACTTATTCAGCACTTAACTGTTTTGAACTAATGTTTTACTAATATTATACTAATGTTTTATTAATTTATTTTGCTAAATAAAATTGTGCCGATGAACACATTAATAGTGTGGACGACAACCAGATTGAAAGATATACGCAAAATGAAGCAGATGTCGCTGCATGTCAAGATGTAGTAGAGAAGAGTAAAATGATACTAAAAAGTACAACTCTAATAAGACATATAAAAAAATCAGCCATGAAAGTTTTTTGTATCTGTTTTCCATACATAAAACAAAATTGAGGATTTAAACAACTTAAATTTTGCGTTGTCACCGGCTTGTGAAAATAATTGTCCATTTATTAAATAAAAGACAAAATAAAATATTTAAATTTAATATGTATTTCTAACCAAAATGTTTATAGATTAATAATCTAGTGTGGTCAAATTGCAAACAAACATATACAGACATGTAGACAGAGTAAAGCGAAAGACAAAGCACACATCTTAGGTAGATTTTTATGGTTCCTTTTTCCTGTTGCAAAAAAGGGTTGTTTTTTTCGTTTAGTTTCGTTTGTTTTTGTTTATTTTACCGTTTCGTTTCTATAATTATCTTCGGCAGTTGCGTCATTTAAAAGATAGCATCATTTAGACAACCATTGATGTAAGTAGTTGAAAGAAAATTTTTTTTATGTTATATATATTTATTTCTATATATTTTCAGATATTAAATTAATTCATGTCGTCAATGCGGGAAAATGAAAATTTTTATATTTCGTAATTATTGTAAATTATTTTTAAAAGAATCACAAAAATATATTTTATGATTTTCAGCAAATAAATTAACTAAATTACAATTTTTCTACAAATGTTTTTTGCGTTTTTTTCAGTCTACTAAAATTCAGCAAAACATTTATTAATTTTTAGCAAGGCTATTTTATTTCCAATCCACTAAGTGTTAGCAAAACTTTTGCTGAATCTACTAATTTTGTTGCTAAAAATCAGCTCGCTCTGATTTTGCTGACATTAGCAATTATTTTTGCTGACTTTACAAACTTTTTTTTTTAGTGTAGTAGAAAACAGACCAGTGGCTCTGGTGGGAATCGACCCACGACCCACGCACTGATAGGCCAGTACGCAACCAACTTGCCTACCGGGGCACACAGTAATAATAGTTATGCAACACAGTGTATTGGAGACGAAATTTAATGGAGCGGAGAATAAGTGGAATTCAAAAACTTAACATTAATAACGATATTTAATGTGGAACGATTTGAATTAGAACATTACTGACAGGTAACGAAATTGTAGTAAACTTCGAACAAACTTTGTTTTATAATTATGCAACACTGTGTATTGGAAAAGAAATTTAATGAAGCGGAGAATAAGTGGAATTCAAAAACTAAATATTAAGAACGATATGGAATGTGGAACGAGTGGAACCAGTACATTACTGACAGTTAACGAAATTATATTAAACTTCGAACAAACTTTGTTTTATAAAAATTTCTAAATTTATATTAAAAGTAAAAAAAAAATAATAAATCACTCTGTGGCCGGTTTGTAAAAATTGCATTAAAATTATTAGTGTGTCTTACTTCGTTTAGTTTGGCGGATGCCCGCCCTTAAAAAAAAACACAATTTTATTAAATGGCAAGTATCTCGAAAACTAAGTGAGATATCGAAAAACGGAAATCGTTTTGGATCAATGTTGTATTTTATTATCGGAGTGTTTAACTTTGTATTTTTATGTATATGGGTAAACAAGTAATTAAGACGCCTTGTGGTTGTTTCATAAAAAATAATCCCTATGGTAAATTAACAACTTTAGCAATATATGTTTTTTTTTTGGCTCGGTAACATGTTGTTGATTATAACAAAATATTAAATTTTTACGATGTTAATAATACAGTACAACACATGATTTTGGGACTCAATTCTAAGAATTGCACTTGAAAGTAGCCCCAAAAATAAGAACTTCTGCATCATTTGTTTTTTAAAGCTACCTAAGTCGCAAAAATGTTGTCCGTTTTGTCTTATCTCGTTTATTTTTTGAGATACAGACTTTTTAAAAATTCCCATTTTAAACAATGGGTTATATCTCTAAAACTATGTGTGATAGCGTAAAACGGACAAAACTTCGTTTATAAAACACACACCTTGATCCCGAAGTATTTATATTTAGAAAATTGTCCCAGGAGGACGTATACATTTTTTTTTGAACAATATATGTGAAAATACTCACTCCAAATTCAAATTTCGCTCCCCGTTATATTCCATTTCGTTCTCTGTGTTTAGTGTTCTGATTTATAGCGTTCCATTAAATTTCGTTCTACTATACTTTGCTGCCAACCAGACAATAAATTAAAATCTATATAATTTTATAAATTTCATGCTCATTAATTATTTAAAATAATCATGAGTCTGAGCGAGAGCTCTCCATCCCTGACTTGAGCGATTTTTCACAAATTTAAATCCTATTTTTTTTGTTACTTATTTTTTTAATTGATTCATTATTAATGGCAATTAAATTTAAAAGCATTTTCATTGTATCGGTAACTCATTATTAGGGCAAGGAATTCCATGCAACTAAAAAACAAAAATAGACGCTTAAAATATGCAGGAAAGAAGATGGCACATTAAGGGCTGCAAATGTTTTATTTTTTTATTTTTAATTACAAATTAATTTTTATAAGTTTGTTATAATTTTTATTAAAAATAAAAATTATGTTTTTTTCGACCTTTAATTGTGCAATGAAAATGAAAATTATTCAAGTTCGAGGCCATTCTCTATAGTTCTTCATTAGGATATTGTCCTAACAAATGATCTATAGAGTTTTTTGTTTTCAAATTTATTATTTGACCCTTTCAGGAATGTGTTGATAGATCTATTTCGGGAATTTTCTTGGTTCCCATCATCTGAACACGTTTTGAAAGCGGTAACAATCCCATGCCAAACATCAAACATTCATATGAACTAGTTTACTCACCACATGAGAACTAATATACATATGAGTTTGAAGTTAAAGATTATAACCATTGATCAAAAAATAAATATAAATATAGAGTATGGCCTCGAACTTGAATAATTTTCATTTTCATTAATTTTTATTTTTAAAAAATATGCTATTATTATTGCTAATTGATCGAATTTTCATTTTTAAGTCCTCTTGTAAAGAATACTTACTTAATAAAATTGAAACGCTTTTAATGTAATCTTTATAAAACTTTTATAAAATTCGTAATAATTATATATTATAAGCTACTTTTTTTTAACTTTTATATTTTATTTGTACAGTTATCTTTTAAATTATCTTGTCAACTTGCCTTTTGGCGCTGAGGCCAAATTGAAATTTGTAATAAAGAATTTTTTCAAATAAAATAAGCAGCTATATATATAGTTGCGAGAAAAAAGAAAAAAAAATAAAAATTAAAAATATACAACAAAAAATAAAAAATCAAATATGCAATAACAAATCGATGCCATTTTGCTGCAAAATCTTTGATTCGGAAAAATATTTGTTCAAAATCGATTCCTTGCTCTAATCATTACCATTAATTAAAAAAAAAAATAATGAAAATAATGTCATTACCATTGCTATCAATGCAATGGTAATTAACCCACTTAATGCATTAGTCACATGTATGTAGCTAAATATGTTCTCAAGCAATGTTTTTTATAAAAAAATGCGAATAACAAAAAAATTTGCAAAATGTTTACAAAATTCATAAAATGTTTGCGTTTAAAATTTCTAAAATTCATTTTATACTCGAATGTGCTGTTTACAAAGAAACTCAGTTCACGTAATGTACTAGCGAAAACTCAAAAACCATATGGAAAAAACTGCGGAACTTTAAACAACCGCTGTAAAACTTTTCACTAAGCACCAATATGGAAATTCCTTATTTCGTGGATGTATCTCCCAAGCATTGTGGTTCCATTTTGAATTGAGCAATTCCATTTAATATCACCGTGAATTTAATCGATGTTTTCCGATTTTGATAAAATTTTGTGAATGTGTGCGGTAGTGAACGGAAGTATTAAAAACAATTTTTTTTTTTTTTTTTTTTTGGTAAACTCTGGCAACTTATGGCTTCAAATTGTGGGGTAAGGACTTCACTTAAAAGGTCATAACTTCTGATGTGTAAAAAATATCGACAAATTTACTTTTGCATAATGGCTAGGTTTTGTGGTATAAAAAATAAATAAAGCAAAATTTTACACATTTTTTTAAAATAAAAATTTTTGAAAAAAAAAAACTTTAAAATCAATTTTTAAAAAAAATCCATTTTTTTAAATTTTTATACAAATAGCTACATATGTGTATGCAAATAGCTACATTTCAGAGTGGAAAGCACCTTACTTAGTAAGATATCAGAAAATATGTAGAAGTATGTACACCAGAAAATGTGCTTTTTTTCCAATAGTAATAGTAGTTTTTTAATAGCAACAATTAAAAAAAATGCATTTTCTGGTGTACATACTTCTACAAATTTGTCGATATTTATGAAATCTTAAGTGAAGTTCTTTCCCCACAATTTGAAGCCATAGGGTTGCCAGAGTTTACCAAAAAAAAAAAAACAATTAGTTTTTAATAATTGCGTTCACTACCGCACACATTCACAAAATTTAATCAAAATCGTATAACATCGATTCATTTCACGGTTATATTAAATGGAATTGCTCAATTGAAAATAAAATAAATGAAACAATGTGAAACTTTCTACGTCATAACTTCTACGTATTGTCTGTATCAAAACGTGTCGAAATTTTTTGAAGTAGCTCATATAGTTGAATTAAATACAACCATATGTGTTGTACTTAAATAATATAAAAAACATGATATCGAATATCATAATTGTTGGCTTGTTCACAGCTTGAGTGAAAATAAAAGAATAATAATATTTTGAAGAGGCACTATAATTTTTATGTTAAATGATAAATATTTTTATGACTTTATGCGAATTTTTTTAAATTTTAAAGACAAAACCAATATCAAATAAAAATTGAATTTATTAAAAACTATTTTGACATTTGATTAAAACAAATTTAGCAATATAAGTTTTTTTTTTTGGCTCGGTAACATGTTGTTGATAATAACAAAATATAAAATTTTTAGGATATTAATAACACAGTGCAACACATGATTTTGGGACTCAGTTCTGAGAATTGGATTTGAAAGTAGCCCCAAAAATAATAACTCCTGCATCATTCGTGTTTTCAAGTTGGCTACAGTAATATTTTAATGGTCATACAAATTATTTGCTTTAAGGCGGATTTTTAGCACTTTTTTATATTTTAACACTGCTATATCTCGGTAAGCCATACGGACCATCCGTTTTGTGTCTGAAGCAAAGTTGTGGATATTGAATAGGAGAAAAAAAATGGGGAACAAGTCCATCCAGTGCCTTAAAAAATGCAAAAGTGCCCGTTTTTACCGTGTTTGCTCAATAAATGGATTACAAATTCACAAATACGCTGTTTTTTTCTTTATACATTTTATTTTGCATAAAAAAAATTCCATTTTTTTTTGAATTCCCAGAATTGTGTCCAAAATCATGTGTTGAAAAATGTTCTAGTGTGTAACAAAAGCCTCATTGCTTAGTGACCAAATAATGTTTTTTTTTTTTGCAAACCTCATCCATGTTAGGAACATTTAAGTTTTTTAACGAAAAGCTTTGCAAAGGTTTTTGTTTGCTCAGTAACGTATTGTATTAATAAAGTGTTCTTATTAAACATATCCAGATAATTTTTTAGTTTTGCACTCAGAAAAAAGTTAGTAAAGCCAGCAAAATTTGCTGAATCAGCAAAATTTTAGTCTGGAAGGTGCTTGCAAAGAAATTGCTAGAGTCTGCAAAATCTTAAAAAATCAAAAAATTTTTAAAAAAAATTTACTTTAGTTAATTTACTTGCAGAAGATCTTAAACTTTTTTTTTGAAATTTTTAAAAATAATTTACAATACGTTATGAAATATAAGAATTTCTGTACTCCTACATTGTCAACATGAGTTAGTTTGATATCTGAAAATATATTGGAATAATTATATATAAGACAAACACAACTATCTTTCAACTACTTACATCAATGATTGTTTAAATGATGCATCTTTTACAGGAAGACAAATGTCATTCTTCTAGAAACGAAAGAAAACAATAAAAAAAAATATGACATATAGCAGTAGACTGCATCGTTTTGCAAAAACTTTTTTTTTTTTTTTTATTTTTTTTTTTTATTGAAATGATTTTTTAAAGTTTTATACATTTCATTTTATTACACCTAGTCATAGACTAACAAGTAATATTCTTCGATTTTTTTTATAAATTTAAGCATTATTAGACACCAAATCTTGTGGCTTGGTCCTCTTTAGTCTTCTTGTGTAGATTTCATCATCACACAGAACGGAAGCTTCTGGGTTTATGTGACATTGCAGTCTCTCAGAGTGTTTGGTTGCATAGAGTTGTATTACATCAGCGACTTTCAGCATTCTAAGGTCTCGATGAAGATGGTCAATTCTGACATAATAAGGCGCATTGACTATGCTTTTGAGTATCTTGTTTTGTATACGTTGAATCACATCAATTTGATTTTTATCTGTACATCCCCACATCTGAACTCCGTAAGTCCAAACAGGTTTCAGTATTTGGTTGTAAATAAGTAGTTTATTTTCTGTTGAAACTATGGAATTCCTTCCAATGAGCCACTTAAGTTTGTTGAATTTTAAGTTGAGTTCTGTTTCCTTCATTTTGACATGTGCTGACCATTTAAGTTTTGCATCGAGTGTCATTCCAAGATATTTTGCACAGTTGGCATATGGTACTACAGAGTTTAATATATGAATTGGTTTATATGAAATATGTTTATAGGTAAAGTAAACATGTGTTGATTTATTATCATTTAATTTTATTTTCCATTTTTCTGTCCATTCGACTATTTTATTTATAGATAATTGTAGCTGAGATGAAGATTCCATTTCATTATCACCAGTCGATAGGATACAGGTATCATCCGCAAAAGTAGCTATTTTGCTAGTATTTGGTAAAGGAGGTATGTCAGCTGTATATAATAGGTATAAAATAGGGCCAAGAATACTGCCCTGTGGTACTCCAGCTCCTATTATTTTTATTTCAGAATATTCTTGTTCTGTTTGACTCTGAAGTATCGATCCTTCATATAGGATTCCAGCATGCAAGTATATTGTATAGGTAGTTGTGTTTTTAGCTTATAATTTTGCCCTTTGTGCCAAACTTTATCAAAGGCCTGAGCTACATCTAAAAAGACAGCTGAACATACTTTCTTTGTTCTAGAGCTTCTTCAATTATATGAACTATTCTATAAACTTGGTCAATTGTAGAATGCTTTTCTCTAAAACCAAATTGATGAGAAGTTGTTTAATTAAAATCAATTCCTTAAGTCTTTTTGAAAATAGTTTTTCAAATAATTTTCCCATTACGGGTAGCAAAGAGATCGGCCGATAAGACGCAACCTCATTGGGGTTTTTTCCAGGCTTTTGTATCATTATGACATCGGAAACTTTCCAGCATAAAGGAAAGTATTTTAAATTTAGACAAGCATTCATAATGGCGTTAAGATTGGTAAGGGCTTCTTTTGGGAGGTTTTTAAGAACTTCACCAGTAATTAGGTCAAAACCAGGACTTTTTTTAGACTTAAGGTTTGTTATTTCTTCAATAGTTTCTTGCATTGTGAATGGTTGTATCTCAATTGATTCTTGAACAGTACTAGGCATATTAATATCTCCTAGTATATCATAAGGCTGAAAAGTTGTATATAAATGCTGGGAAAAAACTTCAGCTTTTTCAGAGTCGCTCTTTGCCCATGCACCATTTTGCTTTTTGATTGGTGGGTTGTGAAGAATAGGTAGTTTTAAATACGATGTTGATTTCCATAACGAATAATCATTTATTTTTTCTGTTGACAAGTTTTGCATCTTCATGCTAAAGTTGTCATTTTTATATTCTTTTATTTTTTCTTGGAGAAGCTTTGTTATACTATTTAATTGTGTTTTTAAGGGTGGAAATCTAGTTGATTGCCACTTTTTCCTTAATTTTCTTTTATTTTTAATAAGTTGTAAAATACCTGAAGAATAAGATTGTTGAACAGTTTTAGGTTTGTACAATGGTGTACTTAGCCAGGCTGCTTCTTGTATTTGGGACGTAAGCTTTGCGCTTTCGTATTCAATATCTTCACTTGTTTCTAAAATCAGTGAGGGATTTATATAATTTTCAAGATTAAATTTAAAATATTCCCAGTCTGTTAATCTATTTGAAAGATACAAATTTTCATCCAGTTTTTTGGGTCTCCATCAATAAATAAGTAGATAGGTGAATGATCAGAGCTCAGATCTGCACTGTCTTCAACATTCATTATACTTTTTGGCAGATGTTTGGTTACAAAAAAATCTATTAAGTCAGGAACCTTATTAGTGTCGGTTGGCCAGTAAGTTGGATTTCCTGTCGACAATATCTCACAACCCAATTTATTTGCCGCTTTCCACAGGTTACGTCCTTTCATCGAGGTTAATCTTGAGCCCCATTTAACGTTTTTTGCGTTGAAGTCACCTCCAATAACGAATCTACCATTATGTTTGTTTAAAAACTCCATATATTTATCTTCAGTAATTCTATGCCTTGGAGGGCTATATAATGCGGTTATCATTAGTTCTGACCCGCTTAGTTTTGTGGTTATTGAAGTCGCCTGAAATTCTTCACAGCAAATTTTCTCATTTTCATAGTGGTCAATTGATTGTTTTATTATGACTGCACTACCACCTCTAGCGTTATTTAGAGGATGATTTGTTTAATATAAGTTGTAATGTTTAAAAGATGTAAACATTTGGTTAGTCAAATGGGTTTCTGATATTAAGCAGATATCTATTTTATTTCTGTTCAGAATTATTTCTAGCTCGTTTTTGTGTTTTAGAATACCATTAGCATTCCAGGCCATTATTTTTAAACTGTTTCTAGGCATATTTATTTTGTTCTAACTTTTCAATTCTATGCATAAGCTGTTGGTTGAAAGCTATCTATTCATTAAGTTTATTTAAGATCTGTGACAGTTTATCATCACTTGTTGATGTTTTGTTTTTGGTTGAATTATTAGCTTCTCCAGCTACACTGGCAAAAGTTTCACCACTTCTCACTCTTCTGGCAATATTTCTATTTGTTGTTATGTTTCGACTTGCGATACTCTTGTTTCTAAGTTTCTGTAGATTTTTAGCAACCAAACATCCCCTATAACTAGCTGGATGATTTTCTTTACAATTACAACATGTTGGTAATACCGTATTTGGCTTGTCACAGTCAACCGTTGCATGATTTCCTGCGCATTTAACACACCTTGGTGGCTTACAACAATAGTTTTTAGTATGTTGAAAACCTTGGCAAGTTTTGCATAGAGGTATTCGGCCTGATTACAATTGTCGTAGTCGTAGTGAAATATTTGTCGTTTTTAAAAAACGGTATTACGTTTGTCGAAAACTACGAATGTACAACACTGCTAGAAAATCTATTACAATTTCCGTATTACGGTTGTCGTTTTCGACTGTCAAAATGTACAAAAACAGTCGTCTATTTTATTTCTCACGACAGATTTAAAAAGTTCTTAAAAAATGCAAATTTCAATGAAATTTTAATTAAATTTAAATACTTTTAGAATAAAAATTATAGCACCGAAGCTGTTTGCGAAATTGGAGGAAGTTTTAGGGTAAAAAACATAATTGGCAAAATCTGGAACAAGTGCAGTTTAGAAACATAACAACGATTACTTCAAAACTTTTACCACAAAAACTAATTTTTGAGCTGATTTCAAGAAACAAAATATTTGTAGTCGCCGGCGTCCCCTTGCTGATGGGCTGGTCATTAAAGTTGAAAAATTTTTTTTAAGTATCTCAAAAAGTACAAGTCCGTTTATAACAATATGCATGTCGTATGAAAGCTCTTTTAAATGGCTTTTCAATAGTGTACAATATGTCAATATAAATTAACCCATTAAAGGCCGGTTTAAAATTTTCTTATTTTTACTTTCGTTTTTTAGATAAAATGTACTTCTTATTCAAAAATTGGCCTATGTAAGTACTTAATAAGTTTATAGAAATGGATAGCCGGATTTAAAAGCTTTCTTTTGAGGTACAATATGACCACATATCTCTTGAAATCAAATGTTAAATTTAGACAATGTGGATTTTTTACGATTTTTTTTAACCTTTAATCTCTTTTTTATTTTAAAAGATATGGTAGTCCATTATACCTTTAATGAAAGCTTGTGAAATTTTCTTTAATTTTTTGTACAGTTTTTATATGCTTATATAGGCGATTTTTTTAATAAGGTGATCTTTTTACAAAAAAAAAAAACACAAATAAATATTAGGAAATTTTAAATTGGGTTGTAATGGGTTAAATTGTCATATCGTACATCATTGAATAGATATTTTAATAAGCTTTCATATCACATGTATATTGTAATGATCAGACGTGTACTTTTTGAGATAATTGTAAAAAACTTTTCCGAATTTAGTGCCTCGTCCAGCCGCAAGGGGGCTCTGGCGACAATTTTTTTTTGTTTCTTTAAATCAGCTAAAAAAAGTACTATGCGAGGTAAAAAGTTTGGACGTAATCAGAGTTATTTTGCTAAACAACACTTAGCCGTTTTCTTCGAATATCATTCGTCTCAGCCATAGGCACTTATATTTTTCATCTGAAGTTAAAAAAATAAGTCTAAACTTAGTATTTTTTTATATTTTTGATAATTTAACAACAAAATTAAAAATTTCCTATTGCCGCCAATCAGCTGTTTTTGACAGATCGTCATAGAGTGCTTCATAATATTAATAAATTTAACAAATTTGTCAACACTCTGTTGTTTTCAATCTATTACAAAAACCTTTTAGTCGAAAAATTTACGTAATACCGTAAAAAATAAAAATCGACAACGACTTTGACTAGAGTCGAAATACGACTACGACAACCGTACTCAGGCCCATTAGCTTAGATGGTTTAATAGGCTCGACTTTAACGACGGTTTTTAATATTTGTTTGATTTCATATATATTTTTAATATTTTCAGTAGGATCAAAACTCACTACGAACATATTTAATGGTTCTCTAGTTTTCCATTTCAATTTATTAAAAGCGCTTGTAGCTTTATAGCCTTGTTGAATAAGATCTGTAGTAATATCTTCAGGATTGCACGAGTAATGTAAATCTTTGACCATTACTTTTATGTGCCTTGTTTGTTTGTTTTCGTAAGAGTACCAATCTGCCTGAGATTTATTAAGAATATCTGTTATAGTTCTATAATCTATGCTGTCAAAAAGATTAATTTTATAAGCGTCTTTGCTTATTAATTTTAATATAAACTCTTGCTTTACATTTTCTTTAAGCATTGTGAGAATATTTTGATAAGTTCTTCCGACAACCGATAATACTATAGGAGGTGGTCTTTGCTGTTTAACTACTTTAGGTACCTCATTCGAAGCAGTAGTAGTAGTTTCAGGTGAGGATTGAATTTTCCTCTTTTTATTTTTTTGTTTGGTTCCTGATAAAAGCCATTCAGTTTCTTTTTTAAATTCATCTTCATCAGTTATATATTGATTATTTGTTGCAACCCCAACTTGTTTACTAGAATGAGGCTCATTTTTTAAAACTGCAAGTTCTTGCTTGAGTACTTCATTTTCCTTTTTTAGATTAAAACAAAATATCTCCAAATTGTTTAATTTTTCTAAAAGGTTTTTAAAATCATTGGTAACACCTCCACCCGGAGGTGGGATATTCAGCGCCATCTATTGTCTACTAGTAGAACTGCAGTTGGTAACGCGGCAGATGTTGAAAAGACAAAACTGGTGGTGTATTGTTTACGATATTAAATTAAAATTTTGTTTATATTTTGTCCTCTAAGAACTTTCCAATAAATTTATAAAAATATTTAATTTGTTAGTTTTTTTTAAATTGTAAAATGTTACCAAAGTGAGCAGAATTTCAGCATGCGACCAATGGATGTTGTGTTATACCCAGTGAGTTTCCTGTTCTAATGGATTTTGGTAAATTTAATGCGTTTATTTTGATAATCTGAATTAATTTTCCGGAGACACTCAAAGACAATGTTTATATGAGTTACACTCGAAATATGATACTTAACACCGCGCAAAAGTTGAGTACTCATAGCGGAATCTCAGATGAAAATTTGGTCCCGATCGCACCAAATTTTACATCGGACCAATTTTCCGTTTTTAACCTGTCTAAAATGGATTTATTTTAGACAAAAAATAAGTCATGTAAATGTATACACAACAAAATTATACTTGTACAACTTTAATTTGAACTTTGAATTTAAAACGAATTTGTAAACAATGAATTATTTACCTTAAACTATGTAAATTAACGTAACTAATTAACGTAACGGATAACATTGCTTATTGTGAATTATTATGTTTTCCTTATTATTTTATTATTTGGTTGCACTTATTGTCATTATTAATTGTATCTACCGAACTTAATTTATGTGGTTGTTGATTCAATCGAATTTATTTAAATGATCCTACCGAATTTATTTAAATTAAACACCGTTTCCAGCTTATTTTTATATGTTTATTAAATTATTTAATAAATATTTACATACAAATGGAAATATAATTGTAATATGAGGTACACAATAAATCATAAAAATTGATTTGGTGGTGTTTTCCTATGGAAAATAAAAAAAAAAAAAACATATTTACGAGAATTTTAAGAAGAAACCCTTTCACCTTTGGCTAATTTAAATACCAAAGTCTTACACTATTCAATGATTTATTTTTTCTTTATATACATAATATTGTGGTGTGCAAAATTTCCATATTTCGACATCGAAATCTGAGTTTTTTTATAAGAAAACATTAAAGTCTGTAGCTTTTAAAAAAATAAAATCTTTAGATAAAAACCGTTTTAACAGAAACATTTTTAGATAAATTTGGTATTTTTTATGTTTTACTATAGGAATTTTTTTTTTGAATTCTGAGAATATTTTTTAAATATTCTACACTAAAAATATTCTTATTCAAAAACAGCTTTAAAAATTCGATGATTTGCCATAAGAAACGTACTTTAAAATCAAGAGAGTTTTCTTCAGATAAAGTGTTTCGGAATCTTCAGCGTCCTGTTTAGCTCTATGTCATATACCTTTCCATACATTATTACACTCAATGATGCAATGAATGCATTTTACTTTCATGGAATATAATTTAAACATTACAATTCACCATGCTTGTACTAAAAATGGCTCCTGAATTATTCCCGTTTCTTGATTTATCCTGCGTGTATCTTGAATTTGAATGGTTGTGTCACGGCCTTGACAAATTTGAAGATTTATTTTGGATTGTTTAGTTCAAACCAGGAAATTTTCTGATGCACCTGTACAAAGATACGCAATCATAAACGAACTACTTTGGAACTACATATATTTCGTATCAACATACCTCCAACGAATCTTCACCAAGATTTGAGTAAAATCTGCAACTTAATAACTGTGGTTTCTCTTTTGCTTCCTGAGGTTTTTTTAAATAGTAATTTAGAAACATCTACATTGTATTTTTATATTACAAATCGATTTTAATTTTTGTTTTATATTTTTCTTTGACGTTTAAATTTAATTTTTATTTTTTTATTGTTGACAGTTTTAAAAATTCCATGATTACTTATCAGTTGAAAAAATTTTCTTTTAGTTTTTTAAATTTTAAATTATTTTGTAAATTTGATATTACAACCGAATATTTTTACGTATTTTCACCAATAGTTGGTAGTCAATATTAAATTTACAATTTTGTAACAAAATTCGATTGCTTCTACTGGGTAATTATTAGTATAGCTAATAAATCAAATTTTTGATATGATTGCTACCATTGAATTCTTGTATGTAATGTTTTTTTGATAGAAATTGGTTGGAAATACCGCACTAAATTATACAGAGAAAATAAATTAGTTATCACAGTAACAATTTAGTCTTAATATCAAACAGTTTTCGGTGACCATAAATAAAAAGTATCTTTAAATTAAATTATATTATATTACAGGAATCATGGTGGTCAATATGGTTTTCTAACTAAATAATTCTCTGTGTGTATGGCCCTAATTTAATGATTTCATTTTTATTTTTTACATTTTAATTGATTATTTGTATCCGGTATGTTGACCGCGGAAGCTCGGGAAGCGAGGAATAAAGACTATAGAGCCTATAGATTACATCATTCGCGTAGAATTGGAAGTGTAGCCACTAATGAAGACGTAATGCATAATCTTTTATTTTATATTTATAAATAGCTTTCGCTCAAAGCTGCAAATCAAAAAATTGGAGTACGATAATGATGTTAAAAATTATTAAAAGACTATGCTTAAATTACTTATTCATGTTTTGCTATTTGTTTTTTCTATAGGAGGTGGGCGTAAAAGTGGGCGGATCAGGTATATATTATCAGGAGCCTATTCTACAATTATAATATTTATTTTTTGTAAAAATTGAGTTGATGCATTAAAAATCAAGTGAGTTATGCCACTTTATCAATACAAGTTGTATGGGAAGTGGGCGGATATTTTTCAAATTTCAAACAAATGATTCAGAGTCTTTAAAAATGATATGTGCCCAAAAACAATGCCGTAGGTCAAAATTTAATTTTCACCTTGTATGGGAGGTGGGCGTAAAAGTGGGCGGATCATTTTGATTTTTCCATTTTTTTCTTGATTCAAATAAAGAATGCATATGTGCCAAGTTACATTGTCCTTCGACAACTTCTTCTATTTTTAGCCGCTCGTTCTATGAACCTCAGCCAATGTGCGCCGCCCAGAATTATGTGTTTACTATTATGTTTGTCTTAGGAGATCAAAAATGCAGTTTTATTTTGTCAATTTGCGCTATTTTTACATCTTAGAGGTTTATTGGACATCTAAACAAAATAACTAAATTTATGCAAAAATTCAATGACTTCTTAATAGTCGTTAAAAAGCTATTAAGATATTTTCATAAAAACTACACATACCTAAGTTTTGTTAGAGCATTTCTAAATAAGCACATACACATAACTCTATTTGTTTAAAAAAATATAAATTTTATACTACAAAAAATTTCAATCAAAAATATTAAAATTATACTTGTTATACGTCTTTTAAGACTAATTTGATAAGAAAAAATAGATATAATATATCATTTTATTATGCAGGGTTTAACCTAAGGTTATAACTTTTTTGTAAGTTGAAAAAATCGTTTCTGTTTGTAAATAATGTTTGTTGTTTTTTCCTGTAAAATCGAGGAAATAATATCGTCCAAGTGACCTCTCCATAATGGACGAATATTTATATGTATATTAGGCCGATATATATTATATATCAGATTCATAATACTCGTACCTAAAATCCCTTGGGTTGGTGTTAATGTTGGGAAAAAGTGTTTGGAGGATCAGTTTAAAGGCAGTTGTTAAAACTTTCATATGGCATGATGTTTATATCAAAGTAGATATCGCCTTTTAAAAAAAAAATCATATGTATGTTGTAATGTTTTAAAAAATATAGCTTTTTCTAAAAAAGTACATTTCTTCCAAAAAAAAACTACCCATTTCAAAAAAACTACCCTTTAACCTTCTCCGAAAAAAATCTAATTTAGAAAAAGTACCGTGATTGTTTCGAAAAAGTACTTTTTCAAAACAAGTATTTCTTCCCAAAAAAGCATCTTTTTTACATCAATACACTTTTTTATAAAAAATATCTTTTATAAAAAATATCTTTTTAAATAAAAGTACCTTTTTCAAAAAAATGCCATTTAAAAAAAAAGAGTCGTTTAAAAAATATTTACTTTTTTGTGAAACAACTAACTTTTATTAAAAAAAGATACTTTTTCAACAGATTTAAAAACAAAACTTTTTTGTGAAAAGGTACTTTTTTGAAAAAGGTACTTACTTATATAAAAATGTTTTTTTTTTGAAAACAGATACTTTTCTTTAAAGAACTTTTTTTTTGAAATGCGTACTTTTTTTTGCAATTGTGAAAAAGCATTGTTTTGATATGTAATTTTTTGGAAAAGTTGTTTTTTTTGAAAAAGAAACTTTTTTGAAAAAGGTACTATTTTGAAAAAGTTATTTTTTTTTTTTGAAAAATGGTACTTTTTTGAAAAGGTTAGTGTTTTTAAAGAGTAATTTTCTTCAAAAAAATAAAATAATTTTTTTTTTTTGATAAAGGTATTTTATTTTTTTTTTAAATAGGAACTTTCAAAAAGGTACTTCTTTGAAAAAGGTACTTCGATTTGAAAAACAAATTTTTATGTGAAAATAGTAACGTTTTTTTGAAAAAAGGTACTTTTATTAAAAAATTTTAATTTTTTTTTTGAAAAAGGCTACTTTTTTGAGAAAGATTATTTTTTTAAGAAAAGAGCTTTTTTGAAAAAATGTACTTTATTAATGCAAGATACTTTTTTTTAAAGAGTACATTATTTCTGAAAGAGGTATTTTTTTTTAAAGGTACTTTTTAAAAAAAAAATATTTTTGTGTTAAAAAATATTATGTTTTTATCAAAAAAATATTTTTTTGTAATCACGCTGACTGGTTTTTCGAGTAGATTTATTTTTCGGTGTCGCTGGACTTTATGCGATTACCGGGGTTTCGTTCTACAGGGTCTTTCGGTGCAACTGGATAGACCGAAGACCGGGAAACCCGGGATACCGGTCTGGAGTGTATGCTCTAAATTAAAATTATAAAACATATTTTTCTCCAATGCGCTAGATAGAGTAATACCGTTGCTAGATAGTTGCTATTAACATGTTAGTTTTCTCCAATTTTACCTCATATTTGAAGCACCCGTTTTTGTAGTTTAAGAAGAATATTGGTTCGATTTTAGTCATCCTTACAAATATGTTTTAAATTCTGAAATAAAAACAAGCAACTGCAATAATTTAGCTTATATGTACACAAAATTTAAGATTAAAACATCAGCATCTCCTTCTTGTTTTTTAATTTTTTAACGTATTTTATAAGAATTTAAAATTTTTGTACTTCTGTGTTTTACTATCAGTTGTTTTATTTCAGTTTTCTTTTTGTTATTTTTTAATAATTAATTTGACATAAATAGCAAATAACAATTATTTTGTTCAGAACATGGTATGATAGTTACGGCAATTGGGAGCAAGGGTTATGATTATAATAAGATAGCTGTAAAGATTTTTTTTTATATGGTTGCATAGACTAGTAGTTTTTCTAACCATATTTAAAATTGTATAATTAGGGAAATCAACCAATTGTCTGTCACTAAGAAAGTAAGTTTGTAATATTAAATGGTACGATTTTTTGAATGAATAATAGCCATACACCAATGAACACCATCCTATAGAAGTTGATAACTTCATCATTTAACCAATTGGGACCACATAATGTATGAAGATCACATCTAGTTATGTTTAAATTGAATTTGGAAATCATAACCTGAGCTGGTGGTCCACATATAGCTGCATTAATGCCGTTCCTATGTTGTTGTGTTAATTCAACAAATTCAGGTTCTTCTACTAGACTCTCAAAAATCATCAATTTAAAAATTTTGTACTTCTGTGTTTTACTATCAGTTTTTTTATTTCAGTTTTCTTTTTGTTATTTTTAAATAATTAATTTGACATAAATAGCAAATAACAATTATTTTGTTCAGAACAAGGTATGATAGTTACGGCAATTGGGAGCAAGGGTTATGATTATAATAAAATATCTGTGAAGATTTTTTTTTATATGGTTGCATAGACTAGTAGTTTTTCTAACCATATTTAAAATTGTATAATTGGGGAAATCAACCAATTGTCTGTCACTAGAAAAGTAAGTTTGTTAACTAAGAAAGTAAGTTTGTAATATTAAATGGTACGATTTTTTGAATGAATAATAGCCATACACCAATGAAAACCACCACGTTCTGTTAAAAGATTCCTATAGAAGTTGATAACTTCATCATTTAACCAATTGGGATCACATAATGTATGAAGACCACATCTAGTTATGTTTAAATTGAATTTGGAAATCATAACCTGAGCTGGTGGTCCACATATAGCTGCATTAATGCCGTTCCTATGTTGTTGTCTTAATTCAACAAATTCAGGTTCTTCTACTAGACTCTCAAAATCATCAACAACTACGAGTTCTGGATCAACAATTGAAAATTAATGTAAACGTTCTTGTATTTCAACTTCAGCAGCACGACTTTCAGCTGAAGTCGTTTCTGCTACATATTCATCGGCATCATCGTCATCTAAATTGATAGTAGACGATAATGGGGGACGTTTTAACATAGGTTGCCCAAGACCCATTGAACGTCTATTATTAGCTGATGAACTACGTGGAGATGAGGCTAAATCAGCACCCAATATAATACTGGAACGTCTACGTTGAGCCAAACTATTAGTGGAGAGAAGTTTATTTTCACCTCCTGTGCCACCGTAAATACGTGGTATGATTTGTTCTAATAACGGTTGATATTTTTGACGTTCTTCTCTTTCCTATTCTTTTTGAAAATATTTGACAATAAATTATAAAATAGTTTCGAAAGTTGTTTTGGGTGTTCGTTTACACAAATACTAAGTAAAAAATATTAAGAAGAGAGAGTAAAGTGACAGGATGATACCAAAAAGCTTACAAGTTTTTACTTTATAAGATTTTGCCAGTAAGAATTTTTAAAAAGAAAAAAACATATGATTGAAAAAATATGCTTGTATTTTTAGTAAACAAAAACAAATATTAAATTAAATTATAATTGTTTATGGATTTAAAGTGAAAAATATTGAATATATTTAACTATGGAAGAAATTAAAAAAACATTCTAAATTATTTCTGTTCGACAATTTCAATTAACTTTTATGTTTTCCATAACGACCAGTTGAATTTTTTTTTATATTTGATATTTAAAATCAGCTGTTTTATATATTTTACCAATTCTTAAAAATTTTCCGTTCGTTTACTTTTTTGTAAATTCGTCTTACTCTCTGTAATTTTGTTACTGAGTAATTTTTACTGGACTTTACTGGGAAAGTAATCGAACACACTTAATGATAAACTTCGGTGTTCTGCATAAGTGGTTAATTTTTAGTACAATTGTGGCTAATTTTTTGAAGCGTAAAAAATAGACTTCGGTGTTCCCATAGCACTTAACCCCACCGAAGTGAACTAATGAATCTGGGAAGTTCGCCAACTCTCCATCAGGGCGCGAACAACAACTGTTCTAAGACTTATTATTTGGCGCAATTACAGTGTTGCCATGTTTGAAGCCCTTCATCTTTCCCCACCTTTCAAATCTCTACTATTCACTTTCCAAAGAAAGCAACACATTAATTGAAAGGATGAATTTCCTGAGTGTTGATTCTCTTAAAAAAAAAAATAATCCCGTCACCCACATCTTTTTGATTCTGCGTATATCTTTCAATGCGGTTGTCGTCCGCATTGTTAAGTGCTGAATAAGTATAACTAAAATATTAGCTTAAAACACAATTTCAGCAAAAACTTTTGCTGAAAAATAGTGTACTTGATTTACAAGACGTTTTACTAACTTTTCTAATAAATTATTTTTTTAAGTTTAGGTAATTTATATTTTTTATTTAATCATTTGGTGTGAAACATTACATAAAAATATTTTTAAATTATTAATTTTACTTTACTTTTATATATATATATATATATAGCTGACCCGGCAAACGTTGTTTTGCCTTCAAATTTTATTTGTATTAATTAGCTGACCTGGCAGACGTTGCCCTGCCTAAAATTTTATTTAATCCTAATAACTTTTCTAAAAATTGCCGAGTTTAATTAACCACAGATATTTTCATATAAATTTAACATTCATTACTATAGTTTTTACTAAACTTTGGCTACATTGAGATAATTTAGATGACCTTAGTTTGTCTATGATCGTTTTTAAAATTAAAAAATTATAATTGAAATGTGTAATACATTAAAAATAAGATAACAAAATTAAGTAAAAATTTCGTGTCAATGATATATTTTTTTTATAATAAAAAGCTGTGCCCGGTGTGCTTCGCTACCCCCATCATTATGAAATGTATTAAAAAGTGTTTATATAGTTAAATAAATGCAAAGCATGCAAGCAAAGCTCCCGCTTGCTTAAATATAATAGTTTTTCTTTAACCTGCCAATCGGAATCGTTATTGTAATTAGTGAAATAGACGCGATCAAAGTTAAAACTTGAATGGCTGCAAACATAGCTTCCGTTTGGTGAAATAGTATTTATTCTCAAGACAGCCAATCATAACCGCTCTTAATGAGTGAAATGAATTGCCATATACATTATTTGAAAAAAAAAAATCCGTTGAAAGGAATACATTTGTACAGAGGACAAAAAGATTAAAACTTTTAAACAATATGGGGCGTGAAAGGGGGCGTGGCGTAAGAAATATTTATTTCTGCCTCGCCTGGAGTATATGGTGTATACAATTTGAAGTAAATGTGTTAAAAACTTTAAGGAAGCAATTACATAATTAAAAAAAGTGGGCGTAAAAGTGGGCGTGATCGAAATCATGCCTATTAATCATGCCAGAGTTCCAGTTAAATGCTGTGAAAATTTCAGGAAGATCGGTGCAGAGGTCTGGTCTCCTATAAGGTCCAAACAAACAAACAAAAAAATAAACAAACACACATTTCATTTTATATATATAGATTGAAAGCAGATTAATTATAATTTAAAGTAAAATGGGGCGAAAAGGGGGATTTGGTAATAGAAAAATGTATGGCTACCATACCTGTAGATAAAAAATGTATAAAACTTTAGGTAAATACATATTACAAAAAAGCATTTTGTATAGCAAACATTGTTATTGGTATAAGTAAGTATCTGAATTAAAAAAGGGGGCGGTGAAGTGGGCGTGGTTCATAGTTGTATGGCGACGTTAACAGTATTAAGAGCGATATACTACCAAATAAAAAAAAATCCGTTGGAAGGAACAAATTTGTACAGAGAACAAAAAGTTTAAAACTTTCAAACAAAATTTGGCGTGAAAAGGGGCGTGAAAATGGGCGTGGCGTTAGAAATGTTTATTTCTACCTCGCCTGGAGTATAATGTGTATACAATTTGAAGTAAACCTGTTAAAAACTATATGTGAGAAATTACATAATTTTAAAAAAGTGGGCGTAAAAGTGGGCGTGGTCGAAAAAAAATACCCTATTAATCATGCCAGAGTCCCAATTAAATGCTGTGAAAATTTCAGGAAGATCGGTCCAGAGGTTTGGTTTCCTATAAGGTACAAACAAACAAACAAATAAACAAATAAGCAAACACACATTCAATTTTATATATATAGATAATTTTTTTTTGAATATATGTCCCAAAACCCCAAAAAAAGTGGAGTTAGAAGATATTTTCCGATCGAAAAAAAAATCGTACATCAGAGATTCTCACCTTTGGGATGTAACATTTCGATTAGTGAAACTTTTTGCAAAATGATCCAGTCTAATATACAGCCCTTTTTATGCAAAAATTCAAAAGTGAAAAAATTAAAAATGAAAGTGGTTAAACAAAACAATTTAAGAACAAATGTCTATGACATGCTTGGACGGTAAACAACATGATATATATTGCACTGCAGAAGAAAAAAAAAATAATTTTTACACTTATAGATTTTTGCAATAGGCCAATAATGAAATAAAATAAGTACAAATTAAAAGTAAGTTAATATATTTTAGATTTATACTACAAAAACTATGCATTTTTTAAATGGCAAAAACTAAAAACAAGGGGTACATAAATGTATTAAAAACGCTATAACTGGACTAAGAAAAACATTTTCTTTGAAGTATAAACCGTAAATATTGATTGGAGCTATCAAAAGATATTCATCTTTTTGTTACTAGTTTTTTTTTGAAATTTGGAGGTCCATGTAGTCCTTTTTATGCAAACAAAGGACTTTTTGACCATTCAATGCTTATTATCTTTTGCTACTTTTGCATTATATATAGTTCTTTTATTAACTAAAAATTATAAATATTTGGAATTTTTACCCATTTCGTCAACATATTTGATCGCGTCACAAATTCTTCCCATCTTCGTATGATGCCGAAATCTGGGCAATGTATGTAAAATCACGCACTTTAACATACATTTTGATAACACCCAGCAAATTCCACCAAGTGATCAAAATGGGCCACGCTAGTGGACCGTCGTTTCGGCAAAAGGAAATCACAACTTTATATCCAGGATTCAGAAGTAATGGCTGTACACGCAGATGTTTATATTAATAAATGTTTAGTAAAACTGGAAAGATTTATCAGGGATACACACTCTAAGAGAATATATTACTTTGACCAGGTTTAGGAAGCTGTCATTATGTCAAGACGTTGTTAGAATGGCTTTATGCAAAAAACATATCTTTTGTACCGAAATACGAAAATCTTGCAAACGTCCTAAAAGAACGTCCAATGGACGACTTCTATTCCAAAAAATGTATGAAATTGGTTGGGATGCCAAATGAACTGAATAATTAAAAAAAAAAATTCATAGCAGTGTAAAAAAATTCACATAAATGCCGTCCAAAGCATGATTGGAGGTATCAAGCATAAAATACGCCAAATAGAAGATCGTTGGCTCCGTTGGCTCCCTACAAAAGTGAATTAATTATTTATGGCAATACTGTGTAATAAATAAAAATACTTTTTCAAAAAAAAAAAAAAAAAATTAGTTTTTTAATTAAATACAGGCGTTTTAAAATTGTCCATCTACTAAATTGGCATCTATACTAATATATTTTCACAGAATTTGGAGATACATTTTTACTAAAAACTTAATAATTTCAAAATTTCAACCGACGTGTTATTTCGAGTGTCACAATTGCCTGCATTGTTGTGATAAGTAATATTCTTTTCTAAAGCAAACAAGATTTCTATGTAATTATAGAAACATGTTTTGTATAGGGCTCGGAATTTCATGTAAATACACGTTCGTTGTCGTTAGCTGGATACAAATGTTAACCAACTATTTTGCGAACCAACAAATTAACAACAAAACGGCATCGATTTGTTAATACATATTTAGCTAAAATTGCATATTTTGGCATTTTTTATTGCATATTTTTCTATAAATGCATTGTTCAAGAATATATTTTTATGTTTAACTAAAATTAAATTTTACACAATTTATGAGATTTATAAATAAAATATAATTTAAATTTATACATATTTTTTTTTTTTTTATCACGAAAATGAAAATAACAGAATAATACAATTACTAATTTTCTACACACAGAGCATTAAAGTGCCAACCGAATTGAAAAGTGTATATTAATTGTACCAACTTTTAAATTCAGTAAGTGCAACGATATTTACATTCGATTTCTGAAAATTGTGGGTGTTGAAACTAGTATTCAGTTGAATTAACGGTATTTTGTTGTAAAAACTAATGTTAAGATGCGTCAACCGTATGAAATTTGTAATAACCAAATTTGAGTCATAGTAACCGAATTTCAGTTGGCAAATAGCTAAACTTTTTTCTGTGTGTAATGAAGATTATTTATAATTTTAAATTTCTTAACCCCTTTATAAATCAAAAATTACAAAATTGTACAACTAATATTGAAAACGTTGAAAAAAAAATCAATAATAAATGCATATTTTTAAATTGTAAGTCCATATTTTACGATTTTAGATACATATTTTATGAACATATCACACAAATATAAATGCATTAACTTCCGTGCCCTAGCTACATATTTTATTAAATGTTTACTCAAAACATTCCATTTACTTCTTAATACAATTTACTGAAGCCTTTGTGTAAATGTAACCTTTATGATATGCTACAAAATTTGATGATTTCATTATTGACGCATTCAGTTAATCCATATTATGGAGATAATTATATGAAAACGATATTTTTGTGTATTCGAAGCTTTTAAAAAATTGAGTCATTCCAGAAGGCCTGTTGACTTTCGCAATTTCAACCCTTCCGATTTGGATGAAATAAGGTAATCTTTTAATCGGTATGACAAATTAGTACTTTTTATTCGTTTTTTAATTCGTTTTTGCTGGCGTTTTATCGCTACTTAAATTTGATATTTTTTAAAAATTAATAAAAATACATACTGTTCAAATGGTCGACATTATTGAACGCCGATTTAAAAAAATAGTATCTCATATCAAATCTTATTTTGTCTTCTCTAAGACAGTCTTCTCTTACACACTCTTGCAAAAATTTACATACCCCTAATATATTTATGTTTTTCCGTAAATAATCAATGGGAAATTCTTCAATGAGTTTAATTATTTTGTATCGGATTTTATTGAAGACAACAAACTTAAAAATTTTAACATTTCATACTTATAAGTATATAATCAATTTTTGGTTATACATAATATTCAGGTTTTGGTTTAACATTAATTTACATAAGTTTGCATACGGTAAATAAATAATACAACAAAAAATTGATATTTTAATAAATAAATAATACAACAAAAATATAATTAGTTTCTCGTCTGGCTTCCTTTAGCTTTTATTACAGATGATAATCCATATGGAGAAAGATAATTTTTTGGTTGTTTCAGGTGTAATTCCTCTGCACTCCTCCATCAACGCTTCTTTCGAATGCTGGAAGTGATGTTATGTGACTTTTTTTCAGATCTCGCTTTAAAATGTCCCATAGATGTCCAATTACATTTAGGTCGGTTGACTGCGGGCGGATGTTCTAGCATGTGTTTGACGTTATAGAGTTGACATAGATTACAGTAAACAGTAAATTTTAAAAAAACAACCAAGAATCGAATAAAAATCGAAAAAAATCGTTGCGTACAAAATTCTCTAAATTTCGAAGAATTTTTTGTTCCCATTTTTATATTTACAATATAAACTCAAAAAATAACATATTCACGAAAACAGCCGAACCAATAATTTTTATTGCTCAAATTCCGTACCTATTCTATTAAACATTTATACCTCTTTTATTTAATTATTTCAATTAAATTTAAATACACATTTGATAATGATTAGTATTATATTTATATACAAATTTGATTAAAAATCAATTGATTGGTTTAAAAATTGCTCAATATTGTATTGCTTTATATATCCTATGTATAAAAATTTGATTAAAAATCAATTGATTGGAATAAAAAGTGATCGTGTACATTAGGGTGGGTCAATTTGTTCGGGACCGAAAAACATGACAAAGCGTATAGCAAAATCGTAATCTACGAAAAATTCTAAGAACTTTCCCCAAAGAAACCATGGTTCTAAAATGAAAATCGAGCTTCCGGTTTTTTAAGAGAAAATTTGGTGCTCAGGAAATCCGAAAATAATGCTATTTTTTTGGAAATATTCATTGCAATTCATTGCAATTGGTGAATAGTTGACCTGTAACGCTGGAAGATGGCTTATTTTAAAGGAAATTTTCTCAGCTTTCTATATCTGTCCTCATTTATAGAAAATTATTTACCCAAATAATGGTTTTGGAGGTTTATGTTAAAATAACAATAGTCAAACTGTTAAAACCCTAAAACTGTTACGATTTTTCTACCTAAAACTTAAAAAAAGAAATTATTTAACTAAATTGGTATTCAAAATTGAATTAAAAAAGTAATTGAACTTAAAATTGGTTAAAAGAAAATTTATTTAACAAAACCTAAGTCAAAACTGAAAACGAAAAAATTAAAAAAAAATATAATTTTTTTTTAAAACTCACTTTTTTATTTAAAAAGTTTTTTATTTAAAAAACTTAAAGAAAACATAAATCAAAAAATAATAATGAAAAATGTATTAAAAAAAAAAATTTTACATCGGCCAAACCGGGAATCGAACCCTGGGATCCTGTGTCACAAATCACGACATAACCACTACACAACAGCACTTGTTAACTAATGCGTGCCGGCTGCCTAGGTTCGAATCCTGGCAATGCCCATCAAATTGATTTATTTTTTTGTTTGCTTTTTTTTAATTTTTTTTTAAATTTAATTAAAAAAAAATATACGAAAAATATTATTTTCCTCGTTTTTATGTAAAATGTAATTAAAAAAAAAAAGAATTGTAAATAAAACAAAAAAGATTAAAATATTTGTTTTTTTCTTATTTTGTTATTGAAATCCTCTTTTTTATTTAAACAATTAATTAACTTTTTATTTAAAAATTATTAAACTAAATAAAATATTAAAAAAAAAATATTTGCCAAACCGGGTAACTAATTTTAGCTTCGACCTATAGCGGCAATTTTGCTATCCATTCGTGGTATTCTTTTGCGGCTTTCAATAGTAACTGCCAAAATATCATCGCGATTACTTTCTACTGCACGCCGGGAAACATTGGTAGGCAGCTGAACAAATCGCTCAGTTCCCTGAATATGTTACGGTATTCCTAGATCAGAAAGCGGTGGATCATCGAATTCAATGTATTCCAACAAATGTTCGTAGGGGATATTTGTAGTAAATGGGGGCTCAGACAAAATACTATCGTCATCTAAGTCAATCATATCAACATAGTCTGAGCAATCAAAATTTATTTTAGGTTTTTCGTAAGCTCTAAGTGTTGACGGATCCCAAAGATTGTTACGAAAATGCAAAATTTTCTTAATGCATCTCTCACGCACGGATTTTCTGTCGTCGAAAAACATTGTCAATAAAACATTTAATTTTTTCGTTTTCAGTTTTGACTTAGGTTTTGTTAAATAAATTTTCTTTTAACCAATTTTAAGTTCAATTACTTTTTTTAATTAAATTTTGAATACCAATTTAGTTAAATAATTTCTTTTTTTAAGTTTTAGGTAGAAAAATCGTAACAGTTTTAGGTTTTTAACAGTTTGACTATTGTTATTTTAACATAAACCTCCAAAACCATTATTTGGGTAAATGATTTTCTATAAATGAGGACAGATATAGAATGCTTAGAAAATTTCCTTTAAAATAAGCCCTCTTCCAGCGTTACAGGTCAACTATTCACCAATTGCAATAAATTGCAATGAATATTTCCAAAAAAATAGCATTATTTTCGTATTTCCTGAGCACCAAATTTTCTCTTAAAAAACCGGAAGCTCGATTTTCATTTTAGAACCATGGTTTCTTTGGGGAAAGTTCTTAGAATTTTCCGTAGATTACGATTTTGCTATACGCTTAGTAGGCAAAAAAATTGACCCACCCTAGTGTACATTATCAAAAGGCGTTGAAAGGGCCAAATATATTTTGTGTAGCTTGAATATAATAAAATTTATTTTAATGTTTGTAATTTTATTTAGATAATAGATTTATCTAGATTTATGTAAACAAATTGCTCATAGAAATTAGTTTCTTTCTTTCTATTAAAACAAAAAAAAAATTGGAGAATTTTTAAAATATTTTTAAATGAATCTAAAATATATATTTATTACTAATGTATAAAAATTTATAGAAAACAACTACATACATAAATATTACAAAAAAACAATAACAATATGTTGGTGTTACCTGGTTTTTTTTTCTCAAATGCTTTTAAGCGACAAAATATAAATGTCAAGCAATTGATTCAATTAATTTTTAATTGACAGCTTTTAAAATTTACAACAAATAAATTTAATGAAACAAATTGGGAAAATTTTTTTTTTTTTTACTTAAAGTGATATTTTCCGAATTGCGTTTAATATTTTCTGAATTTCAATTGATACTTGCCAAACCACAGTTGATGAGTTTCAATTGATATTTTCTGAATCTCAAATATATTTTCTGCATTTTAATTGATATATTCTGTATTTCAAATGGAAAATCTGAATTTCAATTGATATTTTCTGAATTTCAAATGGGAATTCTAAATTTCAGTTGATATTTTCTGAATTTCAAATCGAAATTCCGAATTTGAAGTTATATTTCCTGAATTAAAATTGCAAAAGGTGTAGTTTGAAAATATGTTCATTCGGTATGTATTGGGTCTGAAAAGTAAAAAAAAAATAAATATTGTTTTAATCAGAGAATAAAGCTTGCGGAAACAAACTTATTAAAATTACTAAACACTAACAACAATAACAACACCACCAATAGCATATCAACATGAAAGGCTATTTTAAACATATTGCGCTTAAATACGATAATGAGACATGCAGGAGTCTTAAAGAAAACTGCAATGAAACGAAAGGACTTGCTAGTCAGGAATGCCGATTGGAAATACTTTCATGCAGAAGTTATGATATAGTTCCAAATCATACGAAAAACACAACATCACATGTAACACGGCTTTTTGAATGCACAACAATTAAAAACAAACTGGGTAAGACTGAATATAACTTTCATAAGAAAATTTTAAACATCGAAATATCACAGACTAATACAAACATTAAAATAATAAAACGTAAACTACATCAAATGAGGAACTGTATAGAAAAAATATTGATAGAAGAAGACTACACAGGGTTTATAAACAAACAGATGAACAGAACTGAACGCATAAAGAACAACACGAAAGAAAGTCAACGGGGTAAAATTAATACACTGAAAGAAAAACAGTTCAAAATGCATGGCTTAAGTTTCAATGAAAATTGGTTTGAAAATCTAACTAATTTAGAGATTCCATTCGAATCCCAATAGATAAACACAATTTTTCGGCATTACACGCTATCGCAGATATCGAACAATGCATTTAAGCTATAGAGGACAATGGAGAAAAAGAAAAGGAAGCTGTTAGGACGAAACTAGCCAATAATGTAACAAGATTCAAAAAGAATATAAAAATACGCCAAAGGAAAAACTAGTACTCACAATATTTGAACAAACAAGACAATTTAAAAGAAACATGATGATATTATTATTATACAGGCAGACAAAGGAAATAAAACCGTTGCTATGTACAAAGAGGAATATATGAAGAAAATGGGAGAACTACTACAAGATAACAACACATACAAAACAACAAGAACGGATCCCACAATAAAACTACAAAAAGAAAACAACAATATCGTGACGGAACTCCATAAAAATGAGTATATTGACTTGTGGCAGAAAAAACAGTTAATTTGTTCTGCAGCCACAGCACCAAGTATTTATGGGTTACCAAAAATTCATAAAACTTTAATTCCTCTAAGACCAATAGTGTCTTCTTTGCAAGTACCATGCTACAAACTTGCAAAACACATAGGTCAAATTTTAAAAGGCACAATTTCAGAGGAATACAATGTAAAAAACTCAGTGCAACTTAAGGAGCAGTTAAGCAACATAAAATTAAAAGAAAATGAAGTATTAGTCTCTTTTGATGTAATATCCTTGTTTACAAATATCCCTGTTCAAAGTGCGATAAAAATTACAATGGGTTAATGGAACACAGTCAAAGACCACACGAAGATCCCAAAATCTATTTTTCTAAAAATTCTACAATTTTGTCTTCGTGATAACAATTATTTTAACTATGATGACAAAATCTATAATCAGGTCTATGAAATGCCGATGGGTAACCCTTTATCTCCCACAATAGCTGACATAGTTTTAGATATCAAAGTATGCAGACGACATATTAGCTATTATAAACAAAGACGATAAGGATGAAATCTTAGAAACCCTGAACACTCAGCATAATAGCTGACATAGTTTTAGATATCAAAGTATGCAGACGACATATTAGCTATTATAAACAAAGACGATAAGGATGAAATCTTAGAAACCCTGAACACTCAGCACCCGAAAATAAAATTCACTATTGAAATTGAAAAAGGGAAGGAAATTGCATACCTGGACACGAAACTAAGGCGAGAAGGTGACAATATAACAGTTAATTGGTATACTAAAGCGACATCATCAGGTAGAATTATGAACTACCATTCAACACAACCAATGAACCAAATTATAAATACGGCGAAGAACTTTATATTTAGAGTTCTAAAAATCAGCGATGCAAAATTCCACAACAAAAATACAAAAATAATCATAAAATTTCTTAAAGACAATAGCTTTCCAATTAAATTAATAAATTCACTTGTATGCGAAACCAAGATCAAAGTTTCTAATAACATTTAAAATCCTAGCACAGATAATATTAATAGAAAGTTTTTTACAGTGTACAATATGTACCAGGCTTAACAAACAATAAAAACATGAAGAACACAATGGATACTGAAAAAATCAGTTTTGGCGTATAGGCAAAACTGATAAACAATAAATAGAATTTTTTTGTAAATAAAAGCGCCAATTCCTAAACAACAACACAACAATGTTGTGTATAAAGTAAGTTGGTGGGGGAAAAAAGAGGAATGCTGCAATCTAATTTATATAGGAACATTTAAAAGTAGTGTAGAGACAAGAATGAACGAGCACAAAAATGACATTATCAAGGGAAGAGAGACAAGTGCATTAGCAATACACATAAAAACAAGTAGTCACACAGCTGATTTTAACAACATTGAAATACTGGACAAAATAAACAACGAGAGGAAGAGGTACACAGTGGAAAGCCTAAGAATACAAAAAAACATAAACAAAACGATGAACTTGAAGGAAGATACCAATAACACTGCGATATTATACACATTTTAAGCCGTGTTTATTAAGAAAAAACTTCATGTTGAATGTTAAATGTTTTTTTTGTGTTTTTTTATGTTTAATATAAAATAAAATTAATTTAAATGTAATCAGCAAAATATTTATGTTACTGTAAGTAAACGAAATATGTTTTTGGTGTGATATTATTGTTTTTAACATAATGTTTTATAATTTAAATAGACGTATCTTGAAAAAGTCAACAAATAATTGACGAAACGTCGAGAAACATGTAAAATAAATGCATTTTTATTTACATTAGAACAACTCATAGGTCTGATTAGCTTAACAAACTTAGTGTAAATATTTCAACTATTTTTCTGCGCTTACTGTAAGATCAACATATTTAGGTCCACACTACGTATACTCTATATTTTAATGCAGGTACATAACAATATCACTCATACGCCATGGTTAACGATGTTGTTAATAGTATTGTCAAATATTCAACTAATTTAAAATACGGGTTTTCATATACTTAAAAAAACGTCTTTTTAAAAACGGAGTTTCGGTTTTTTAATTCAAACCCGGTTCAAATAACCGGGTTTTCTGGTTTTCGTAAATCGCTTTGTATTACTTATATCTGACAATGTCTGTACACAGAGAGGTTTAACTCCATGATATTATAGAATTTTTGCATTAATGCATTAATTTAAGAAAACTGTTATTTAATTTATTTACAGTTTCATTCAATTTGTGAAGAATATTGGTTAAAAAACTAGTTTCATAAAAAGTATGAATGCGCATAGAGTGCTGTCAAGAATAAATTTCATACAAAATGGATGGAAATAATTCCGTTTATATGCGTCCCCCTTAAATGATTCCCTTAAGCTGAGGCAAATTAGTAAAGTCAGAACGAAATTGACCGCTTAAATGCATTTTGAAAATATAAGTATTTTGCTACAAATATCAAATTTTTAAAAAACATTTTTTGTTAAACAGAAAATTATGTTAAAAACATAACCTATTTTTAACTAATACGACATTCAGACTACCTTGCCAAATACGTGTTTTGCCAAAACGAGAGGAAAATAATTAAGAACCGTTGGAATAGAATAACTAGTTTAAATACGTGTTTTGGCAATACACGTGTTTTGCTATCTAGTGTGAATGTAGGATAAAACCAAAAAAAAAAAAAAACAAAGCAAAAGTTTTCTTTAATAGAAAGAAATATTTTTTTTTAAGAAAAGGTGTAAAAAAATGTTTACTTGAAGACAAATAGTTTAATTAGTTACGCGTTTAAGTAATATTTCCTAAATGCATTACTGCGCATTTATTCGAGTTTTCGAATATATGATTCCTCACTTAAATGTACTGAAAGCTCTGCGTTTTTGATAGCGCATTCAAGCAGAGACTACTGTAGTAAACTTTGGTAAGACTTTCAAAAAGGGATAAAAACACTGAAAATGGTGATTATTCTCGAATATTTCAATATCCACATCTGTGTTTTTTTCTTAAAATTCTGTTTGCAGGTTGATCAATATGTCCTGTAAAATATATACAAAATTTAGAATGAAGAAAGAATATGTTCTTTAGCCAAACGATATTTCCAATATTACTGAGGGTAGTTTTGTTAGTGGTGTAATTTGTGACTTTGCATTTTATCCCATACTAATGCATTTTCAGGATTTATAGCTCTTATGCCTTGTTCCTAAATTAACTGTTATAACTTTGAGCAATCTATACTTTATGAGACGAATTTTTTTATTACTTATATGAAGAGAAAAAAAAGTTATTCAAAAAAAATATTGGTGTTCTTGTTTATTGTAAAAAAATATTTTCCGGTAATAAGTTTTAGAATAGGAAATTAAGGTCGGCAACTGGATACTTTTCTATTACAAATACTATTTAAACAAGGGCATGTTCATTCTGGTAAATGTAATAAGATTTTTTATTTTAGTTTTATTTGTTATATAGGGTATTAAATTAAAATTTAAAAATTAGTAACTAAAAATTTTGATGTTTGGCATGGGATTGTTACCGCTTTCAAAACGTGTTCTAATGATGGGAACCTAGAAAATTCCCGAAATAGATCTATTAATACATTCCTGAAAGGGTGAAGGAATAAATTTGAAAACAAAAACTCTGTAGATTATTTGTTAGGACAATATCATAATGAAGAAATATAGAGTATGGCCTCGAACTGAATAATTTCCATTGCACAATTAAAGGTCAAAAAAAACATAATTTTTATTTTTAATAAAAATTACAACAAACTTGTAAAAATTTTATACTTGAAATTTTTTATTAATTTTTGGTGTAAAATAAGCTTCTTGTAATGAGGAGGTAATGTGTTAATTTTCTATTGCAAAACCGATTATTTTAAGGGCATGACCATTGAAGAAACAACTTACCTCGGTAACGTGTTACCCCTCACTTATAGGTAAAGAGTTATCAAAAACTTTTTATTTATATCGTTCATTTTGAGATCGAATATTATTTTAAAATTGTCAAATTTGTAAACAGAATTTTATTGAATTAAATTGTATATAGACACAAACTAATTATACCATAAAAAAATTTAAACATACGAATTTGGTGTTAATAATGGGTATCAATAGTTGCGAAGTAATGAAAGCGTAAGGAGTTTGTTTTATTACCATGTAATATGTCCGTACTATTACAGAGATTCTGTTGGGTATACTACGAATGCCATATTGGTTTTCGCAAATATATAAACACTGCAAAAACTATGGCATTCTTTTTTTTACTGGGGTTAATTTGAACGTGTAGTTTGAGCTATTTTAACGCTTCTTCATATTGTCTGTATGGCATATTGGAAATAATTCATGTATTTAGACATTACGCCGCGGAAATACAACAAAAAAGCAAATACGCCTATGCTCTATTGAATTGAAGGCACTTCAATGGTTTCCGCTAAGAAACATCATGCTACCTATTAAAAACCAAAAGCTGTCTTAATCTTCCCCAATATCTTTGGATATAAATGGATTCATAATTTTTTTCATTGAAATATCCCTGAAATTAAATTCTAACAATTCAGTGGACTGCAACACATGTAAGAGGGCTGTTTACTTAAAACGTGCTAAAATTGCCGACAGCTTTAATACCTGCATTTATTACGACTCAGAATATTCAGACAAAGATTTAGAACTTTTCATTATGTTTATCATATTTAATTTTATATTGTGGTTTTATTTCTTTGTTTTAAATTTTTCTTTTTATTTTATATCGTTAATTATCATAATAAATAAGAATTACCGTTAAAACTATTGTTTTTCTTAATTTTAGTATAGTTTTTATGGAGTCCCAAATTACCCTTATTGACCCACCATTTCCTCATTGAAAAACAACCTAAAAAAACCAACTAATGAATAAATTAGTTGTTCTCTTTTGGGTTAAGAAGCTACACCTTTTGGAATAGACCCATCAAAGGCTAAACAAAAATATATGTGGATACTTTTGAGGAGCTAAAAAAGAATTAGTTCCAAATTACCCAACTTTCCCCTCCTATTTTATTCATGAAATGGTTATTTTTTTCAAATTTTATAATTTTTAAAGTTTTGAAAATTTGTGCTGTTTTATATTGAATATAATCGTAGTAATATCGGAAAAATGGTTTTTGTATAGAACATATTACTTCTCCAATCATATTTTTTTATATATTTTAGAGGACATATTAATCAATCTACAAATAAAAATTTAAAAAAAAACAGATTCATTTTGAAATATTCACGAATCAAGGACATTTTTAATCTGTTTATCCTTGTTTAAAAGCGTATAAAGCAAGCCTTAACATATCTTTGAAATATACAACAAGCTTAGGAACGCGATATTAGCTTTTAAAATCGGAGTACGCGTAAAAAAATTACGACTACTTGAATAATTTGCATTTTTAAAATTAGAATATTATGTGCTAATGCAGTTAAAATTCAATGAAATGTCCCCTTGCAAACAGGACCTCTAACATTGTCATTTGTGTTTAACTGCTAAAAAAATTAACCACATATGTAGTTAATATTAACCACAAATGTAGTAAAGAATTGACTAACGTTTATTTGTTTTATGTTTTTAATTAAGAACAAAATAACTGTTAAAATTAATGAAACTGCATATAACAGTAATTTTATGTGGTTTTGTTTTTTAAATGAACTACAAATGTAGTCAAAACTTTAATTTCTTCTGCAAATTAATGTTTTTGACTTAAATGAACTACAAATGTAGTCAAAACTTTAATTTCTTCTGCAAATTAATCTTGTTCACTTAAAAAAAGATACTGTATTACTAATAAAACGACATCAGATATTTTCAGCAGAAGTTCCCTGAGTGTATAAATTAAAAAAAAAAGAAAAACCTTAAACATCGATAAGATGACATATACCAAGTTTCATGGAAATCGAAAGGGATGTCGAAACCTATAAGAGTTGCTTTTTTAACGACCCTGTTATTACATATTGTATTCTTAGTTTTTCCCATTTTGGTTAAAAATTTTAAGCTAAACAAACTATTTTATGTTGAAAATAAATGCTACACTTTTCTGTTTACCTATACTAATTCAATATTACACACATTGTTTTATGTGTTTAATGATAATCTCCTATATAAACTTTTTTTGCATAACCCAAACACATCCGTTTTTACTCTTTTAACAAAATGTCAATCAATTTCAATACATAAAAGTGAGGGCATATTGAAAGCCCAAGTTTTTTCGATATAGATGTTGGCTTTATGCAAAATATAACTTACTATTTAAGCCTTTAAACCACACAATACTAATTACCAAAAGTTTTTTCATTGCCCATTTTAGGCCAAAATAGGCTTAGAACGAATCTCGGAAACAAAACCATAAAAATTAATAAGTTTAAACATACATTTTTAACAAGATATAACTGAAGTCTAAAAATTGCACTTTTTGTATTTTTACTTATTTTTACTTTCGTTTTTCGAAAAACCCGAAATGGGGCGAACTCAACTAAACGCAACTAAACAACAAAAATATATCGATTAAACTTAAGGGCTTTGCTAATACAACTAAATATAATATTTTCGCAAAATTTCATAAAAAGCAGTCCTTACGTTTTTAGTTAAGACGATAGATACGGAAGATACTGTATGTCCTTGTTCTAAAATTAGAGCTGTTTTGAGAAGCTTAAGCTTCAATCTTGCTTTGTGTTAAGACTCAACGGTTTCCAGTGAACATAAATATGTTTTCAAGATTTTTGAAAATTGTATTCATTTCAAAATATTAATTTTTATTAAATTTTACAAAATTCTAAATTTAACGCTTTCCTAACTTCCTAACCACAAAAATTGAGTTCATAAAATATTTTGGAAATTTTGTTTTCTATCGAAATAGCTTAATTTCTTATTATAATATGCTCATTGGAGAATTTGTGGCCAATTTAAAATACCCCGCCTGGAGGCGGGCTTGCCCGTTAGATGGTTACTAATCCAATAAAAAGAGCATAATTTAAAAAAAAAAAAAAATTTTTTGATAAAATATTAAATTAATAATAACTTTTGTAATGCAATATTTCATGAATACAAATTACACTAGTCGACGGGCAAAACCAACTCGCTTTGAAACAGACCTTTTTTAATAAACCTATGTATACTAGATCATCCAAATTTGCAAAAATGTTTTCTTCTGCAGTCCACCTGACAAAGATTTTCTTCATACAAGGTTTTGGCCTAAGTATGTCTTATCGTGGTGCCTTAAGCGGACAAAATCAAAATTTGTGTGAAGATTTTATTTTAAGCGACCCTCCTTAAAATTTGGACAATTAGCGTCGACTGTCACTATTTTGTAGAGTAAGATATGTAGTTTTTATAGAAAATATTAAATTTGAAACATATGTAGGTTACTACATGACAGAACGGCCAAATTCTGATTTTGAAACCCCGATTTGATTTTATACTTCCGTTGTTATATGCAAAAGAAAAGTTTGTTTCATCTTCCAAAATAATTTAAACATTTTTTTTTTTCATGAATTTTTTTCTTCTTATATTTGGGTACTGTCTTCCTCTGGCAGTGTTTCACTTTCATTTGGAGTAAGTTTTTGCTGATTGTTTCCTTGGAAACGCGAAATTTTCTGGTCAACTTACGATTTAAAAAGCTCAGCTGCGGACAATTTATTTGGATATCCTTTCTTTTTATCCCGGTTAATGCAACTCCATTTTTAAACCGTTTGAGTCTGCAAAATATATATTTGCTACGTGGTACTTGTTTCCTATGATGTAACACTTCGTTTTTAGGATACCGTCTAAAGATGTTATAGATATTATTTCTTAAACTGTTTTGTTCAACCAATTTCATTTGGAATTTTTTTTATTTTGAAAACGAGGGCGGATCAATGAGTCCGTGACTTTTTGAATGAAACACAGTTTTTTTGCAAAAAAAAATTATTTTTCAACATAATCTCCATTTAGTCCAACGTTTCTCCAATTTTTGTATTCCTTCCAAAAATATGATTCTTCGAGGTCCATAAAATAGGCATTGGTTTGATCAATAATTTCATCGTTAGAGCTAAATCTCTTTCCACCGAGCCATTTCTTTAGGTTTGGAAATAGGAAATAGTCATTGGGGGCTAAATCCGGAGAATATGGCGGATGAGGTACCAGTTCGTAGCCCAATTCATGGAATTTTGCAAATGAGACTGCACACGTGTGCACTAGAGCGACTCACCAAAAAAGTGCTCCATGTACCCTCCTAAAAATGAACCTTGGACTTTTTTAAGATGACATTTAAAATATTTCGGCTCCAGCTTTGACGTCTCGTGAGCTGGACCATTTTGAAAACGGGTCTATTTTTGCATGATCCACGACCAAAAAGTCGTGGATAATTTTTTTTTTTTTTTCTTTAGTCCTATTTTCATCCATACATGATCTAGAAATTAAATTCGTTATCATATTAGAGTTACCACAAAATTGCATTTATATATATATTCCAGAGCACCGTGTAAAATGCATCTAATTTGCAAAAATCTAAATTATTTACATACAAAGATGATGTACTTGGCAGAAGTAAAAACTTGATACCCATTCTGTCCTTTTTTAAACGAAGAGTTACCACCCATTGCATTTTTGTCAAAACGCGAACTAGCACGAATTTCAAAAAAGCTGAGACCCGTATTTAATTAAATCGACTAAAGATTAAAATATGTTAATTTGGCATTTTTATTACAAACAACCCGGAACAAAAAATTCAAAAACCGTTTTTTTTACAGACTATCCTTAAATAAAGGAGATGGATGATCGTCCTTGGACAAATTGTATATACAGTTAGATGCGCCTTAAAAATACCTTTCTTATGATACCTATATTGTATATGTTGGTAAGGAAACAGATTCTTAAATTAACAAAACATGCAAAAATGGACCCTTTTTCAAAATGGTCCAGCTCACGAGGTCAAAGCTAGAGCCGAAATACTTTAGATGTCATCATAAAAAATACCAATGTTCAGTTTGAGGGGGGTACACCTTCCACGAATTTCGCTTCCATACAACTTGAGCCGCTCTAGTGTGCACCCTAGCATTATCTTGATGAAAAATAACTTTTTTCTTAGACATATGGGTCGTTTTTTTTTTACATCCTCGTTAAATCGGTCCAATAAGATGGCATAATAAATATCGATGTGGATTAGCCCGCGTGCATCCCAAAAAAACTGTTGCCATTAGCTTATTGGCCGACAAACCTTGGCCTTCTTTCGGAGCCGGTTCACCCGGAGAACCGTATTGTTTAGACTGCTGCTTGGTCTCCGGAGTGTTGTAGTGGATCCACATTTCATCCACCGTCACAAAACGCCGCGAAAACTCATTCGAACTGCGGTTAAACAACTCCAAACAATCCTTTGAAGTTGGCACACGATTAAGTTTATGGTCAATTGATAGCAAACGCGGCACCCATCTTGCAGACAGCTTTCTTAAACCCAACTGATCATTAAAATCGAAACCACACTGCCATATGAAATGCCTATGACATCAGCAAGTACCCCCACTTTTACTCTTCGATCGGCCAACATCATATCGTGGATTTTTTCGACATTTTCGGGTGTATTGACCTTAATTGGCCGTCCAGAACTCTCAGCGTCATTTGTACTTGTGCGACCACAACGAATGTCAGTAAACCACTTTTTTAAAATTGAAATCGATGGTGCAGAGTCCCCATAGTATTTGTCAAGCTTTTCCTTGGCTCGATTGACTGTTTTTTTTCGCAAAAAATAATGTTTAATGAGCACACGAAATTCACTTTTTTCCATTTTTAAAAAAATCCAGCTGTTAAACGCAAAGTAAATGACGGAACTTGCTCAAAATTTGAAAGTTGTCTATTAATAGGTTTTACTTGATGGGAGCCCTCTTATTTACAATAATGATTATAATATAAGATTTAATTGACATGCATTTTGAAAAAAGAATACATGCTTGCTTAGCAGCAATTTATATTTGAATTTTGTCAATTTACTTAGTTAGGGTATCTTACAAAATTTTTTGTTTTTTTACCATTTCTTCGTAATTTAATGTGCGGAAAAGTATCATAAGTAAGCCGACCTTCGAATTTGATACTTTGGGTGTATTAAAAAAAAAAAAAATTCTTTAATGGCGGTTAACCAATGTTGTTTTTAGAAAATTTACTTCTAAAATTAAATTTGCGTCAGGACAGCTAGTCTATAGTAAAAACTATAAAAGGCATTAAAGAACATTAATAGTAAAGTGTTCATAATGTTCTTGTCCCCTTTCATTTGAATGCGAATCTGTGGTTAAATCTATAAATATTTAAATTTGATCACAAAAAAAAAATGTTTTTTTTCATTTCCAAGTATTTGTTTGGAAAATTTTGTATATAATGATTGCAAAGCATCTCTTGTTTACTAATTCTTAGAGGCTGTATAAATATATAAACATCTTTAAAAACATCCTAATGGTATTTATTTTTGTAAACTTTTTATTAGCTGATGGACAGTTTTTTTTATATAAAAATGATTATGAGTAAGCAAATATATTTATCATATAATATAGACAAAGTTTATTTTATTAAAAAAAGTAAATAAGATGATAAGATTCCATATTAAATACATTTTTCATGCAAATATACATTTACATATTTTCAGCATTTGCCTTTTAAAAGTAAAATTTTTTAAAGAAAATTTTTAAATTACTTGTAAAAATATATATATAATTTGTTTCAGCTACTTGCTTTCATTTTTATTTTCAGCTGTTGTTAGCTTAGCATAGCAGAAAAATAAACACCCAGTAACACTAAGATTAGGGTGATAATACCAGAAAAACAGAAATTCATTTTCAAAACAATTTTATCAAAGCAATATTGATATTGATTTTATTTACTCTACACTCTAAAAAAAACGCATGTCAATGTACTACTTTAAACTAAGTTTACATGTAAAATGCGTGAATTTACGCACATTATGTTGAAAAAATAATTTATGTATTTATGTCTACAAAAATACATATAAAATATATAGTTTTGAATGTGGATAACATGTTATAAAACTATACGCATTTATTTAGAAAAATTACATATAAAATATGGCAACCAAAATTATATATACAGATTTTAAGCACAAAGTGTGTAACTTGAATTTGCTATTTACAAAAAGAATTTGTGTCAATAAGAAGAAATTATTGAAAAATAATTAAATAAAATGTAAACTTAAAGAAAGCGAACGAATAAGGCTAAAATTAAAATTCAGGCTAATATTAAAAATATGAATTATAATTCAATAATAGGCTAAACTGTGATTTTTTAATAGCTTTCTGATTTGATTTTAAAATAAATCTTTATTTTGGCCGATAGAACGATCAATATAATTCAACGTTTAAAGATGATTTCATAAAAATGTTGACCGAGGCTACGATTCAAATGGTTCTTACAATTTTGGCATACTCTCTCCAAGATATCGGCCGGTATCTCACGAAAAAATTATTCAATATTGGCTTCCAGTGTGTCAACCGTTGCGGGCTTGTCCCTATAGGCATGAGCATAGTCACATTATTAGTCTAAAGGCGTTAAATCGCACGATATGGGCGGCCAATTGACAAGCCCCAAACGTGAAATAAACTGTTCACCATCTGGTTGAAACCAAATGTCACCCAAGCTCTTCCATTTTGGGCGAAAAAAAAAATTGTAATCATTGCACGGTATCGCTCGCCAATTACAGTAATGTTCTGCCATCGTCGTCTTGGAAAAAACTACGATCCAATGATGCCACGGGACCATAATCTACACCAAAGAGTGCATTTTTCGGCACGCATTGGCAGTTCTTGCAATGCCTCCGGCTGTTATGTAGGTGGTTTAATGTCAAATAATGTAAATTTGTGGAGAAATTCTGTCACAAGATTCCGAATAGCCGCCTGACAATAAATTGGAAGAAGTGCACGATGCACTTTCTTAACCGAGCTTGAATTTTGATAATAAAATTCAATAATCTGCAAGCGTTATTCGTTTGTAAGTCGATTTATGTTTAAAGTTAAGACCAAACAGAACATGTTTAACAATAACATGTTACACGAAAGTTATGAAAGTTGCTGAAAAATCACCCTTTACAAAAATTACAATGAGATTGTTTAAAGATCTGGCATCACGTTTTGCAAAAACATGAAAATATTTTTGTTCAACACTAAAAATCTTGAATAGCAAACGTCTTTATTTTACTGTATTGTTTATTTATTTTAATTATTTGTTAATGTACATATTTTGTGCTCTTTTATTGTTCAATATGTATGTAAAACTATAAACTAAAAGCAGTTTAAAATAATCGGAAATTCAATGCAGTAAAAAATATTTTTCATGTATAAATGAGCTCTTTATTAAGATGTATCTTTACATATTCAATATGTTATTTTACGCACAAACACTGTCAATTTACAGGAAGTGATTTATATCTAAACATTTTAGGTACACACATTGTGCGTATTATATTTGAGTTTTAAAGCAAAATGTATTTTTACTCTAATTATACTAGGAAGCCGAGATACCTACTATACACTACCTATTTACGTGAAAATTTATTAGAGTGTACTGTTACTTTATCAATTATTATATTCAATTTGTTATGCTTTTGTTAAAAATTTTATTTGATAAAGTACAACATTTTACACAATAGAGTGTAAATGTGTATACAATTGCTTTTTGTTTTGTTGAGAGTGAATTGCAAATGTGAAATAGAGAAAACTTTTAAAAGATTTTCAGAATTTGTATTATGTTAAGAAAAATTAACTTAAGTACGAAACATGTAGATAATATTTTTTTATTTTCATTTTGTAAGGATATTATCAACATTTCTTTTTTTCACACCTTTAGTGAAATTAACAATAACTTTTTATAAGGATTAAACTCATGCTGGAAAATAACTTTCATATATGTACATTAGGTTGTCCCAAAAAAAATAAAAATTTGGATTTTCTCGGAAGATCTTTCCTAATTTGGATACTCATAAGGTAAAGTATTTTTGAGAATTTTATCAGATTTTCGGAAGTGGTTTAGAGGTCGCGCAAACCGATTTTGTACCAAAAATCGAGCTTTTTGGGCTTTTATTGAATTATTCTTGAAAATTGCTAAAAAATCGGTAATTTTTCGGCTTCTGAGTAAATATTCTTAATGAAAATTTTCCGATCTTTAATTTTATGTGCATAAGTAGTAAGTTTCGTCAGGGGTTTTGCACATTTTGATACATTATATAACAGTTTTTGTAAATTTTCAACAAATATGAAAAAGAATGCTTTATAACTTTTAAAATTTGTATGAAGACTAAAAAAACTAATGATGCAGTTTAAAAGATTATGAAGTTTTAAATAAATTAGCATAAAAAACAATATAGTTCTCTCTTACCGTTCTCGAGTTATACCCTTTTAAAACTTTGCACCCATTGTATGAAATTTTTAGTACTATAAGATTGGGCATCCGATTTGTTGTAAACTTTGATTATGAGATTTGAAAATTTATTTATTGTATGTCAAAGCTTATTTTTAAGTGTTGTCAAGTTGTGGACAGCAAAAAAGTAGCCAAAAAGCCGTTATCACTAGGTGGCACTGGTATGGCTCGAACTAAAATTCATGATTTATTGGATTTGGGGGAACTACAACCCTATTGTTGGCAGATAGTCTAATCAGCTGATAAGCTTTTGTGATCAGCTGTCAGAGAAATACAAAAAAAAAACGTTTTGTGAAAAAACAGTCGTTTTCTTTCAAAAAATTTGTAATTATTACAAGAAGTCTCGTCTTTTTAATAAAAATATTTTGTTAATCTGAAGTTTTATTGCTCCGGTAAGTTGAAATTATCATAAAGTAGTCCAAAAAATATTGGGTAATATTTTTTTAAAATAGATATGCCTTTGTCGAATACAAGGAATGTGTGGTGTGTGGGCAAAATGATTGATGACCTTGATACTGCCAAACCGCCGACAAAAATGCAAATACTGCAAAGATTTTTTAAATTGAATTTAGTGGAAAAGTGCACTATTTCCAAAAGCGCCAGAATAATAGCAATGAGTTTCAGAGATTTGTGGAATCCAAATCAGGAACTGTGCAATATTTCTCGCAAAATAATAATATTGCACTCAAAGTGGGCAAAGTTATGTAAGGGTAAGTCTAGAAAAACCAAGCTCGAAATTAAGAAAAGAAAGGACTTCGTGAACGACTTGAAGAGCGCGTTCTGCAATATAGGTCAACCTTGTAAGTTGTAAATGATGTCGCAGAACGTGGTGTGGCCTTGGCTAATAGTTATATCAATATCACAACTTCTGAAACAGACTTTTAGAGTTTACTGCAGGGAGTAGAGCAGCATAGCAAGAACTCTAATAAATGATTTATAACAAATCTATTTTTCTTTGTTTTTAATATAATTGTTATGTATGAGTGGTAAGTAACTATTATTTTATTTGTAAAAACATTTTCTAAATCCAATGATTTAAAGTTTAAACCAATGCAAACCTAGTTCACACCTTATAGTATTATACATTTCATACAATGTGTACAAAGCTTTAAAAGGGTATATCTCGAGAACGGTGAGAGAAAATTCATTTTTTTCTGCTAATTAATTTAAAACTTAATAATCTATTAAACTGCATCATTAGTTTTTTTAGTCTTTATACAAATTTAAAAGATATAAAGCATTATTTTCCATATTTGTTGAAAATTTACGAAAAAACCGTTATTAAATTGTCAAAATGTACAAAATCATTGCCGAAACTTATTATTTATGCACATAAAATTAAAGATCGGAAAATTTTCTTTAAGAATATTGACTCAGAAGCTGAAGAAATATCGATTTTTTACCAATTTTCAAGCAAAATTCAAAAAAAAACCCAAAAAGCTCGATTTCTGGTAAAAAATCGATTTGCGCGACCTCTAAACCACCTCCGAAAAATCTGAAAAAATTCTCAAAAATTCTTAGCCTTATGAGTATTCAAATTAAGAATGATCCCCAAAGTTTTTTTTTGAATGGGACACCCTAATGTACATTTTCTTCTAACCTAAATTTTATATAAGTTTTGTCAGAGAAGTTTTTAATAAACTGTATTTGTCTATGTGTGAAAACTTTTTGTATATCAGGATTTCCATGACATGGATTTCCTGACATACTTTATTGTGCACATATATTCCATGGAGCCCGTAATACATTCCCATATTTAGTTATTCAAAACCTGGCAGTTTTCTAACGGTTTCACCGTTTAAAAAAATTAAAAAATCCTGAAAGTTGCTATCGGATTTCTCTGATTCAAAAAGCATTTGGTTTATACAGTTGTAAATTTTCAAACGGTTTTTAACGGTTTCACCATTCAAAAAAAAAAAAAAAATCCGGAAATTATGTAATTTTGAAAAACTTTTTATTCGAAAGTTGCTATTGGATTTCTCTGATCCAAAAAGCATTCGGTTTAAACAGTTGTCCGTTTTCAAACTTAATATATGCTTTTTTTATGCGAATGAAATTTTTAAATGCATTTTCGAAATAGTTGTCCCCATTTAAATTTTTTAAACATTGATAACATTTACCATTTTTTATATTAAATTTAATTTTGCTTTCTCTATTATGCGAATATTATCTAAGTATCTTTAATTTTGTATAATTAGTCATATTTACATTCAGTGAACTTCTGTTTTAAATATTTGTAGTTGTTTTAGTTGTAATACAGTATCTTTATCTGTAAGTGAAAAAACCAGTCATTTGAAGAAGAAATTTAATTTTTGATTACATATGTAGTTCATTTAAAATTACAAACCACATCAAATTACTGTATTAATATTTTGCATTCATTTCAATAGTTTTTTTTTTACTTAAAAAATTAAATGTTTGTTATTTTTAACAACATATGTGGTTAATTATTACTGCAGTTGTTGTTCATTTGTTGAACAGTAAAAACAAATAAGAGTGTTAGTTGAATTTTCATTTACGTACGTTTTTAACTACACTTGCAGTGGTATTTAGCTACATAATATTTTAAGTATATATTATGAACAGCTTTTTAAAGAGTTTAAAACTCACAATACATTTTGTATAAAAAAGTGATTACCTTAGGTTTATCTGTAAAAAAAAATTTTTTTTTGTGCAATGCAAAAATTTCATCTGCATCGCAAATGATTGTTTAGCAAATTTTCTTAAATAAATCACTTGTATTGTTAATTATGTGTCTGAATTTTATATTGTTTTAAAACCTGTTCAAAATATTTAAATTAAAAATTATACAACAAATGTTTTGCATGGAAATAAATGATGAGGGTTTTTACAAAAAGTGAGAAAATTAGATGACATTCGCCTCACAGAAACAAGCAAACTTAATTATATAAAATATGTATAAGATTTTCGGTATATCCAGACTTAAAAAATTCTGAGTGGGGAGAACAATGAAGAAAATGCATTTGCATAAAAAATCCATTTTTTATTTAAATGTATTTGTTTTATCCCAGTAAAAAATGCAGCTTACCTGCCAGCAGTTTTGTAATGGAGTGAGCCATAAAAAATCCATTACAAACCTGCTTACATATGCCATGATTTTTATATGTCGAATTCCTACTTGGAAGCATTACTTTTGAACAAAATAAACGCTGATTTAAGCGCTTATAAAAAGCTGTGATTAAATGGCTTTCAGTAAAATCATATTTCGTGTCTACATTATTACAATTTAGAATGTATTTTATATAAAATTTTACACATATTAAATTTTTTTGTTTAAATTTTAGACATATAAATACAATAATTATATTTATGTTTTTACCGCACCACTTGCTAGCTCTTCAGAAACAGATAAATTACTAATTATTTTTTATAACGTACTCGAAAAGAACAAACACAATCGGAAATCACTCGCAAAACTTATACAGATCGTTTATAATCCACGATATATAACTTTCTGCATTACAACCTGCATCTGTGTAAGGGATTAGGGTAAGCTGCTTTCAACCAGTAAGCTGCTTTTTAAAACAGTAAGCTCGAATTTTTTTTTTTTTGTTTATTTTTATACGAAAATTATTCGTTTCTTTTGCTGCTTCTAAGTATAATCTTGAAGTAAGCACTTACATCAGCGCATTTGTTTTATCATGCTTCTAAAAACACGAACATTTTTTACTGGGATTGAATTAATGTGGAAAAGGACAATCGTAGAAATTAAAGATTTTCAAGTGTGTACGGCTCATCAAAGTTAAATACTTTTGGGATTTTTTGAATTTTTTTAAAAATTAAAGCCGTGAAAATTGTGATTTTCTAAAAATTTTAAACAACTGAATATGGAGATATGTAACAGGCTTCACAAAAAATAAATGTTTTTAAAATAAAGCAAATCGGAAGACATGAGCCAAAATATGGTAATTGTTTCGTTATCTTTCAAAGAATGAATAATATAACAAATTTGTTAACATTTCTTCTTTAATATTTTTAAATTTAAATTTAATTTTTCCTAGGCCTTATAACAAATGCAATCAAAACTAATTGATTTCTTTGTTTTATTTTTTTTTTAACTTTGACCCAATTATAACAACCATCTGTAAAAAAAAATTAAAGGAAAAATCGCATTTTTCCAACAATAGAATTAATGCATAAAGTATTTTTTTTTTTTGAAAATCAACGTGTAAAAACTCATAAATATGCATGAGTTTTATTTTTATGCCTTTTCAATTGCCTCAGAATACAAATTATTCACTCAAAGCAGATTTTAGTTTTCTTTTATTTTGTAAAATCTATTGAGTGTTATATGTTTTAATTAATATAGCCTTTATGATGGATTTGTTTTAATGCAATTTGCTTAAAAAGGTAAGCATTATATTATATATTTTAGGGGTTAACTACACTCAAAAAAAAGTCCGTAGAGTTGCCAAAAAAATTAGTTGAGTCCTCAAAATTTTTGTAGGGAGGATCCTTTCCGAAAAATTTATATTTTCAAAAGTGAGGCGATTTTAAGCAAAAAATTTGTAAATTCAGCAAAATGTTTTAGTGGCACTTCGTTCAATGGAAATCAACCAAAAAAATTTCTGGACCTTAGTAAATTGAAAAAAACTAAAAACTTAGAATAAAATTTTTACTTAAATTAATTTATTTTGCTGAAATCAAAATCTATTTTTGTTATTGTTTCAAATATATATAAAAATGCAGTTTAAAATTGGGTTCTAACAAAGGTTGCCACACCCTTGAGTTCAATACCGCCCATAGTTAAGACAGAAATATGTAAGAAAATTACATGCGAGTTTTTTTTCCAATATTTTAGTAGGAACTAAAAAATAATTTGAAACTTAATGTTTCATAAAAGGTGACATTTCTCCTTTTCCTACAGCGGGAAGTTTTTCTGCAGTCACAGCTGAATCTCAGTAATGGGCTGTCATTAACAGGCTCTAAAATAATAAGCAGTTAGAATAACCAATTGCATATAATTCGGTGTCAAAGCTCATTATTTTTGTTCGATGACGTCGTTTTTGTAAGTAGTTTTACATAATTGTTTCATGAAAAACGCACAGAATGTTTAATCTTGCATACCCACTGCATTACAATAAATATGAAAAAACGGGTTACCAAAATAATTAGTCGTTTGTAGAAAAATATGTGGTTACAAGTTTGTAAATAATAATGCCTTTATTTTTATTGATAATTAAAAATAAGTAGTTGACAACAAGGCATTTGTAATTAAATAAGAAGACGCTCTTAAGCTTGACTGCTTATAAATCGACTTCGTCAAACAAAAAATAAATATCTTTTAATGTGTTAAGATATTTATTTTCATAATATAACAACATTTGTGGTAATTAAAGATTTTGCTGGGAAACTTACAAATTTTGTGAAAATACACCAAGTGTTGTTTTTCTCAATTATGTTCAAGAGGAGCTAAGATATTTAGTACAATTCTATATTATGGGTACTATGCAAGGTGCCACTCTGATAGTTTATATGTATATGTTTATTTTTTTCTTACTTTATTGATAACCCAATTAAAAAATATTTTTTGTGAATATTCGTATTATATATGATTATATCCGAAAATGAACACATCGAATTCTATCATAATAGATCTAATCTGATACAATTATAATTAATATAATTAATTAGTTTTATGAAGATTTTCTTGAACTCTACAAACATTGACTTTAATGACAACTGTTTCATAGATTCTATGAAAAGTTTAAATGGACGAGATTCAGTGACAATTTTCATTAAAGCTATGAAAACATGTATTACTGAAGTGAATATAATTATCTCAGTGTATTTATATTTGATACCCAATTTGCCTATTCTTTAATAATGTATTAAAAAAAAAAGCAAACTGGGCCATTTTGACCCCCCTTTTTAGTTCCTAAACGTGCCACTGTGAACCTAAAGACGTGTCTAATATTTTTTATCCTCAACAACATATCCAATTTTCATTAAAATCTGCGCATTAACCACTGTGTAGTTTCCTTGTTAGTATCGTGGATTTGTATTATACCAAAGTAAAAGGTTCGTTATTAGTTTTCAACTTGTATTACTATGGGTGTTTCGGTTGGATGTTTTCCAAAACATAAAATATGCTTATGCATTGTAAGAAAAAGTTTTGGGTGTTTAACGACAAATTTTCACAAATGTTGAAAACTAGCTTTGAAAAAGTTTAGTGCTTAAGTTTATAATGAAGAGATTTTTTTTACCACAACTTAGATTAGCATAGATTTGTAGTAATTCATACAATTTTTATGCAAAGAGTATAAAGTGTAAAAATATACATATTTAGGAAAAATATGAAGGTACTAGTATTATAAAAAAGCAAATGTGTTAATTTTTAAAACATTATTTTATATAAGTTATTAACTAGTGAATTGCTTTTGATTTTCTATACGCAGGATAAGGGACATGGAATATGAAGAAGTTTTAGTTTAAGTTTATGTTTCATTCTTGAATGTTATGGTATAAAAACTTTTGTCATACTTCAGTTTTTTTAGTTGCTATCATTAAAAAATATTTCCTCAATTAAATATAAATATATTTTCTGTTAATAAAAACTTTCCCTTATATCTTTTAAACAAAAGCTTAAACTACAATTAAATAAAAACTTTGCCAAATTTTTATCCAGAACTATAATAAGTAAAAGAAATGATGATAACAGCAATATAAGGATTATATACACTCTAATCAATTTCTCTTGAATTTTACCCCACTTATAGTAGGAAATTGTACTTCTACTATAAGTTGGGTAAAGTTACCCTAAGTGTTTAAATTGCTACATACAAAACGTGTATATATATATCAAAATGGTTCATTACACATAATGTGTGTAAATTTAATCTTAATGATCGTAATAAAATTGTTAGCTAAAACTACAATAAAAGAGAAACTTTTTCAGCTTTTTATCAAGAACTATACTAAGTCAAAGAAAGGATCAAAATAGTGTTTTAAGTATTATATACACCGTAATTAATTTCTACTGCATTTTATCCAACTTTATAGTACGTAACTGCACTCCTACTATAAGATGCATAAAGTTAGTCTACACTCAAAAAATAAGTTAGTAGAAAAGTTAGTAAAACGTCTTGTAAATCAGTATACTATTTTTTAGCAAAATTTTTTGCTAAAATCGTGTTTTCAGCTAAAATTTTTGATATACTTATTCAGCACTTAACTGTTTTATACTAATGCTTTACTAATATACTAATGTTTTACTAATTAATTTTGCTAAAAAAAAATTGTGCTGATAAGCACATTAATAGTGTGGACCACAACCAGATTGAAAGATATACGCAGAATGAAGTAGATGTCGTGACATGTCAAGATGTAGTAGAGAAGAAGAAAATGATACTAAAAAGTACAACTCTAATAAGACATATTAAAAAATCAACCATGAAAGTTTTTGTATCTCTTTTTCATACATTAAACAAAATTGAGGATTAAAACAACTTACATTTTGCGTTGTCACCGGCTTGTGAAAATAATTGTCTATTTATTAAATAAAATATTTAAATTTAATATGTATTTCTAAACTAAATGTTTATAGATTAATAATCTATTGTGGTCAAATTGCAAACAAACATATACAGACATGATGACAGAGTAAAGCGAAAGACAAAGACACACATCTTAGGTAGATTTTTATGGTTCCTTTTTATTATTGCAAAAAAGGGTTGTTTTTTTCGTTTCGTTTGTTTTTGTTTATTTTTTCGTTTCGTTTCTATAATTATCTTCGGCAGTTGCGTCCTTTGAACGATATCATCATTTAGACAACCATTGATGTAAGTAATTGAAAGAAAATTTTTGTTATGTTATATATATTTATTTCTATATATTTTCAGATATTAAATTAATTCATGTCGTCAATGTGGGAAAATGAAAATTTTTATATTTCGTTATTATAGTAAATTATTTTTAAAAGAATCAGAAAAATATGTTTTATGATTTTCAGCAAATAAATTAACTAAATTACAATTTTTCTACAAATTTTTTGCGTTTTTTGAGTCTACTAAAATTCAGCAAAAAATTAATTAATTTTTAGCAAGGCTTTTTTATTTCTAATCTACTAAAATTTTCTAATTTTATCTTTTGTTATTTTCTATTTTGAAAATCAAAATTTGCTACTGTTTGTAGGTAAAAATGTTTATAAATTTAAAAACATGTTTCCCAACATGCATATATATTACTATTATTTGAGCGTATTTTTGCAGACACAAATGTGTAAATTAGTTATAAGAGTATTTTTTGTGTATTTTTACTCTTTTTATGCAGTTTAATTAAAAAACTTGCGCGTAGTGTTGCGTTATTTCTTTGGTTTTTGTTAGAAAAATATTTTCATATAAAATTTACCTTCAATTTATTTAAAACAAGGAAATATGAATCTTTTTAATATCTGTCGCATATTCTTACTTTAACTAAACATTTTATAATATCTTAATGAATTCAAATACAATGTTCATGTTTTATTTTAAATAAGTAAACATCCGAACTATTTCTGCAGTCCCACAAATAAATAATATCATTTTACATTTTTAATACGAACTTTTCAAAATTTTGCAATTTCTCCTATAATTTTTTTGAATATTGAACAATATCACACCCGAAAACATATAAATTTTTGATTAAATGTATCGAATACAGTTTTTTAAGAAGTCAAATGAAAGTATTTCTCAATTTATGAAACTATAAAAAATGATAAAGTCATTTTATCTCTGTTAATATGAACCATATATTGTCAGTTGAATTTTTTTGAAAAAAAAAACATTTATTCGATACGATTTGAAACTTTTAAATTGCCATTAATGCATTATTTAAATCATCATAATTAATTTTAAATGTGTTATCTTAATTTTACTTAAAATAAATAATAACTACAATATTAATAACTATTCTAATAGTCTAATAACTACAATATTATTTGACCTTTGCTCACTTTGAAAATGCCAATCTAACCTTCAGTAAAAAATTCAATAATGCTTTATCCAAAATCATTTAAAATTAATATAAATTAAGATTAATTCATAATTTTTTTTAAATTTACATTTTATATTTAATAGTACAAATTGATGCATTAAAACGAAATTGAACCAAATTGTAGTTAATTTTATGTAGTATTTTATAATTTTATTTGATCCACGTAGATACAATTGTATTCCCCATTTTTCGGATAAAATTTTATCTGACTTGTTATTGGATCCTACCAAATTAGATAAGCCACCATATAATTTATTTTACTCGGGAATAAAATTTTTTTAAGTAATTTGGATTTTTCAAGTAAAAAAGTTTGGTTATAGTTATATATTATTTTATACAGTTATTTATAATGATATATTGCACAATATGTATTCATATAAAATCATATCGCACACCTAGTTCAAAAGTGACTGAACTCAAAATTTTTCATTTTTGAGAAATCGCAAAAAAAATATTTCCAACTTTATACCAATTCAAACATAAAAAAAGATATAAATGTTCTTTAGCAACAGGTAACAACAACAAAATATACTGATATTTTTTTTATGGATAAACAAGTGTATTGTGCATAGTTTAAGCACAAAAACCCGAAAAATTAAAATTTTGAGTTGAGTTGAGTCACTTTTGCACTAGGTGTGCCATATCTCAAATATATAATTATATCTTTCTTTATATACACTTCATATAGTGCATGTTAAAATTTACAATTACATATCGACCTATATATGATTATTTATGTTATATGTAATTGCATATATTTGTATACAATTGTATCTAGTTGGATGTAAATTGCATCAGATAATTTGCTACGTTTGGATGAGGGAAAAATTCGGATATATATAATTTACTACATTTGGATGTGGGAAAAATTCGGATACAATTGAATCAAACTATATAAATTTTCATCAAATTAGATATAATTATATAATATATGATATAATTATGTGTTGCTAAAAAAAAATCAATATTAATTGTTATCTTTATTGCAGGTTTCATCTTTAAAAAGAGTAATAGGATCCAAAGGTATTCAAAAAGCTATCACTAATATATTTTCACTCGAATTAATCGATTTGATGAATGTTAGAGGTCTTCATGGAAAAGTGCGATTAATGAATTTCAAAAAAGTCTTAAACGTTATATTTCGTAAGTATTAATTTTACTTAAAATTTAGACAAACGCTGTGTCTTTTTAAAATCATAACTTACCTGGCATGTGATGAAAAACGATAGTTTTCAAATCGGTCCTTTTTAATAATTGAATCCCGAATATTTTGTATCGTATAAAATTTAGAACTACACGATGTAATTGATTTTCCTGATTTAATTAACCAAATAAAAATAATTTCAATTCGCCTCTTCCTCCTTAATCTCTTTTAAATTTTCAATTTTTAATTAAATCGATGGAAATCAAAACCGATCGGCTTTCTTTAACTAATTTTTCTTCTGATATTTTTATTTGCAGTGGCGACAAGTTCAGATGTAAGTACTGAACTTAAATTTATAGGACTAATTAGCAAGGCAATAAAATGTGCCAAAAATAAATTCCATAAATCAAATTGTTTAAAACGAAAAAAAAAAAAATATTAGTATACTCGAAGACGAAGATTCCGACTAAAGCAAATTTAAATATATGTATGTACATCTCAAATTTAAAAGTTCAAATAAGCTTACAAATGTTTTTTATATTAATGAATTGTACTTTTATATTTTTTTTATTTTATTTAAATTTGTTTTTCTTATATGTACTAAACAAATAAAAAAAAAACAGTTTAATAACTTTTAATTTAATTAGAATGTTTGAAAGAAAATTTAAATTATTTATACTCCTATACCTAAACATTTTCAGTTTAAAAATACAATTGAAAATGCTTTTTTTTATGTTGCTGCCACTAAATTGCTAGTTTTTAGTTTACTAATTATTAATTAATTTTTTTTATACTTTATGTTTTATTATTTTTATTATATTTACATCTGATTTGCAGTATTGTATTAAATAAAAATAGTGTTGTAAAAATATACATGTGTAATTACTTCTTTTAACATATGAGGTAGTTAATGTCAATAATATTATTTTTTATGAATTAAACATCATTTTGTGTTTTCAGAAGTATTTACATTTTTGTGTAGGATATGCTGCTCTGTTTTTTTAAAGGTACATAATTATTATAAAAAATTATTACAAAAAATTAAATGGAAGCACATTCTATGTAAAAAATGTAATCACTTCTGATAAGGTAAAAGGTGTATAATTCCATTAAATAAATATGAACTAGTTCTTTCAAATAAAATGGAAGTGCTTCCGGTTGAAATATTATAACTAGTTACAATGTGTTTAAAAAGAAGTGTTTCTTATTTTTGTAAAGAAACTACTTACAATTTGTATTAGGTAACTCATTCTTTTTTTAACAAACGAAGTAGTCCTAAAAAAAATTAAGTAACTATTTCTAGTTAAAAAAAAATAATTAATTCCAAAGAATCGATTCTTTTTAGTCTCACGCCTTGTTAAAAGAATCGAGTTGGTAATCAGGTTGGGAAGGCATTGTATTAAAAATATCTGATTCCCAACCCGATTCCCTTTTTTGAAAATTTTTTGCTGGGTAATAACCCAGGAAAAAATTACACATTCCAAAAAGAAGGTGATGCCCACACTTGCTTACATATCTCATTGCCAAATTTAGTAACTGCAATACCAACTCATTCCAACGATAGAGTCAAAAAAGCAAGTAGTATTGTAATCAATTCTTTAAATTTAAACCAGAAAGCATGAACTTAATAACAAAGTAATTATTTACTTAAAAGAAAATAACAATGTTATTAACTTATATGTCTAACTTTTTGTACTCAAGAAGTAATCATATACTTTTTCTTAATAAAAGGACGTTATTGGAAGTAGTTCCCAATTTTGAAAAAAAAGTTATACAATTTTAAAGAATTTATCTCATATATTTTTTCAAACAAATTTTTATTTGGAGGAAAATAATACTAAAAACAGAAATAGCATGTTGCCTAAATTTTGTTAAACTGTGGTTAGGTATAAATTAGGGAAGGGAACGTGAGCAGAAAATTGTGAGTGGAAGTTGAAATTACTGAAGTTATCATGAGTGTAAAAAAAAAATTTCGAGGGTGATTGTGCGTGAGTCATATTTTTGCTCTTCAATTTTGAATTGTTCTTTTTTTTGAAAAATCTATATTTTCGTGGTTTATAGATCCAAAATTATGACAAACCCATGTTATCATAACAATTCGATGTTTCACTTTTCAGGATTTTATTTCCGTATGAGTTTGGATCGTTATATTTAAGTGACCTAGGGGAATCACGTGTAAGTAAAAGTTGAATTTACTTATGGAACTACTTCCTTTTTTTAATGTAAGTACTTCTTATTTTTTCTAGGGAACTATTTATTTTATTCTTTTTGTGTAAGTACTTCGTAGTTTTACAATGGAACTATTTCTTTATTAAAAAATGTATGTAGTTCTTAAAAATATAAAGTAAATAGTTCTTTGGTAAAAAAAATAATCAATTCTAAAGAATCAATTATTTTAGTCTCACGCCCTGTTAAGAGAATCGAGTAGGTAATCTAGTAAGGAATGCGTTCTGCCCAAAATGCTTGATTACAAACCCGCTTACCTTTTTGGAAATTTTTTGCTGGGAATGTGTACAAGAATATATGAATTTATTAAACTGTAGATATTGGTTCAAAAAGGGTGATTTTTTAGAAACTTTCTTTTTGGCAGCACTGTTTTTGGCAGCGCAGCTGTTTTCGTGTAACATGTTACTGTTAAACATGTTCAGTTTGGTCTATAATTTAACCATGAATCGACTTACCAACGAACAAAGCTTGCAGAAAATGCATGCTCGGTTAAGAAAGTGCATCGTGCACTTGTTCTAATGTATTGTGTTTAGCGACGAACCTCATTTATATTTGAATGGATACGTGAACAAGTAAAATTGACGTATTTGGTGTGAAGACCAGCCAGAAGCATTGCAAAAACTGCCAATGCACTGTTTGATGTGGATTATAGGCCATCATTGGACCGTACTTTGTCCAAAACGACGAAGGAAGGAACGTTGTTGTGAACTGGCTACCGTGCGATGATTATAATTTTTTTTTGCCCTAAATGGAAGAGTTGGATTTGGGTGACATGTGGTTTCAACAAGACGGTGCCACATTCCATACAGCACGCGAAACAATGGCCCAGTTAATATGAGAGTTCGGTAAACAGTTCATTTGTACGTTTGGGCCCGGTCAATTTGCCGCCTAGATCGTGCGATTTAACGCCTCCTTTTTGGGGGTTAATGTTAAGGCACAGTGTCTGTAGGGACAAGCCCGCAAAGGTTCGACGCACTGGAAGCCAATATTGAAGAATTTATTCGTGAGATACCGACCGATATGTTGGAGAGAGTATGCCAAAATTGAATAAAGAGTATGAACCATTTGAGGCGTAGCCGCGGTCAACTATTTATATAAATTATATAGACCGTTCTATTGACTCAAATAAAAATTTCATACATTTCTTTAAATTTTATGTGTTTTTTATTTAAATCAAATCCGAAAGCTCTTAAAAATTACTCTTTACAAACACTTTGCAATATTTGACCCCCCCTCCTCAAGCCATAACCATGCTATTTCGCACCTAAATAAAATACGTGTCTAATATTTGTTTGTCTTCAACAATATATCCAAATTTCATTATAATCTGCGGATTCACCACTGTATTTTCCTTGTATATTTTTTGGTGTGTTAAATTGTACAACAGTAATACAAAAGTTTACAAGCAGCAGGTATAAATTATTTCATAACTTGGAAATTAAAAGGTTGTATTACACGCAGAAAATATTGGGGATATATTGTCGAAGTGCTTAGTAATTACACAACTTCATAAGTTTCAAGTTAGTTTTACAAATTTCTTGTGAAATATATGAATATTTTTAGAAGTTTTTTACTAGGTTTGCTAAAAAAAATTGTGAATATTTTACTAGTATTTTGTAAGTCAAACTTGAAACTAATGTAGTTGTATAATTACTAAGCACTTTCATAATATTCCCAAATTTTTCTTCTGCGTGTATGAATTAAAAATATATTAGTATTTTTTTGTAATCCTAGAAATATGGCACGTACTTTAAGGGTTGCCAGATTGAAATTTGCAAAATGTTCGACATTCAACAAAAAAATTTTGAATATTAAATAAAAATCTCTAATCGCTAAAATTTTTAATTTAGGTTTTACACATAAAAAAATGGTAAAGAATAATCAAACTTCAAAATGATGTACATAGAAAATTCGAGCTTGGTTTTTAAAAAATTTTTGGCTTTTGGTCTTCTGATAGTCTAATTTACTTTTCTATCTTTTCTTTAAGGATACGATTTATTGTTGCTTAATGTAATCAGTGGGAATGATCCGATGCATTGTTTCACCTTTTTTTTTTTTTTGTATTATTTTTTTTTTATTCAGAAAAAAAATTTTTTACAAATAAAGATGTTGCCTCATCGTCGCTAGGACATTATTGAGGCGAGTTGGCAAAAAGGTATATACTTTAAAAAACTTAGCTTAAATTTTTATACAAAAAGAAAAAAAAAATTAAAAATAAAAAAAAGTTTGAAAAGAAAAGTTAAATTTTACAAATTCAATTAATTATTACAAAAGAAGCATTTCCAAATTTTAAGTAAATATTCTTTTAGCTTTTTCTTAAAAAGAGATATTCTTTCAATACAAAAAAGAGATATTCTTTCAATGCACATTAAAATGCACAGTTTGCCTTTGATATTATTATCTGGTGTTCGTTACTGCACACTCTGCCTTCTTCTCTAAGGGTGTTGCATTTAAAAAAAAAATGTTAATATTTACCTTTTTGGGAAATTAATCTTCAGATTAGGAATTGTTGAGCAGATCTTAAAATGCGTATTGATAAAAATAGCCTACGAAATTTTCTTGCACTATTACTATTAACAATATTTATATTGGATAGCAGGTCTTCAAGCAATCGGGTATTTTTCATTAAAATAGATTTTAAACAGAACAGCTAAATCGCCAATAACCATTGCGAATTAATAAATAGCAAGGAAATGTACATTCCAATTCCTAAATGTGACTCGTTAGGACTGTCATAACACTACTTTTAAGGCTGAAATTTTAGATATGTCATTGGAATTTCGAATACAATTGTAAATAAATTTTTGATGTTTTAGAATAGTCATTCAAATTATCGCGAGTTTTTAAATAACACACAAGATTCCTTGGTTTAAATGCTGATATGTGATTACTATTTGGTGTTCTGATTCCAAATTTTTTCATCACCTCACAATTTTGAGAAAACTGCGGTTAAAGTTGTTAAAAATGGCTACTCTTTTGGAAGCTGTTTATTATCCGATTGACGTTTTCTCAACATAAAGACACATACATATTTATAATACACTTTACTTTTGAAGATACCTCGATGAAATTTTCTAAAACTAATTATTAAAATAGCGTTAAGATATATTTGTCAAATGCCTTCTTCATAAAAATATAAATACATTTTTGTGTGAAATTTGAGAAAAAAAAATATAACTTCGTATAATTTTAAAGATAGCTTATATTTGAAATGCAATATAAACAAAGTTGCTGTAATAACGTTTTACTCCGACATTCAAAAAGGAAAGTTCAAAGTTAATATCGTGACTTTAAAATATGCTGGTCGGACACATGGCCTAGGTTACTTTTAAAAATCCAATATTTGGTATTTTTTGCAATGCCATTTTTAACTATAATAATGTTAAACACCAAAAATGCATCGGAGATGCGACTTATCAATTGTGATGGATTTTAGGAAGTAGATCACGAATGGGAACACCAAACTAAACTTTTCGAAATATTTGCGAATTTTGCTTTTACCAAAAATCAATTTTTTCCTTAAAATTTCTTATTAATTCATATAAGTGAATAAACTAGGAGTATATTTTAACCCTTGCACTATCGACTTTTTGTTTTTGATATATTTCTATTTTGCGTTTAGATTTTTGTGACTGGCAATAAAATTAGAAAGAAAAATATTTACATGTCGGCCCCTCCTACCCATCAAAAAATTCAAAAAAATCGAATTTTTGAAACTTCTCAGCCCATTTTTACCACTTAAGTAGTCAAAAATGCTTGATATGATTTAGTTCTGGTTATTTTCCGAAAATTTAGTCTGAAGTTCAAAATTTTTTTTAATATATTTTTAAATTAATTTTGTATGTATTTTCTATGGGAAAAATAAAAAAAATACATTTTTGAACCTGCATTCTTTAAAATCGTTATTTTTTTTAGAAAACGCACATCCATTAACTGGAATTTGGTTATTATTAATTGGAAACATGTGTTTAACGTATTTGAATGTTTTTATCTGAATTTTATTAATTAACATTCGTCACAGACTCCATATTTCGAAGGCATAAAAATATATGAAATTTCTACTAAAAGATAAAGTTCGCGAGTTTTTTTCATAAAAACCTGTGACGATCTCTGAAGGTACTAATTAAAGTCTTGGATCTGCTTTAAATTTTAGATATTTCATTAACGAAATCGGGTAAAAATAAAAATCTTAGCTTTAAGTAGATGTATAGAGAATATTATCGCACCTTTCAAAACTATACACTATATTAAATTAAAGAGCATAGTTGATACTATTTGAATGTTGCACAAAAGATGCGTCATTATTTTTAATTTTGCTTTTTTTATAAAAAGTTTGTTAAAAAATTTAAATTTTGTAAGAAAAAATGTTTTACAAATATTTCTTTAACTATAGCTAACTTTAAATATCTAAGGCCATTCGTCATCTGCGTCCAAAAGTCTTTAAGGAATGATAGGACGTAACGCCGATGCATAAATTTTTTCTGATTTTGTAGAACTGTGTAATTACAAACAAATTTGAAGCATGGTAATAGAAATGCTTAAGCTGTTCTGATGTTGTGTGTACACAATTTAAAAAATGGGGAAAACGCATTTTTTTGCGGTTTTCTCAAATTTGAAATCAGCGAGACAAAAACTATTATTAATATATATAGCAGTTCAGAACAAATCGACTTTTTCTAATTTTGTGACTGTGTGTAATTTATTAATGCTAACATTTCATCATTACGCCTTTGGTTAACTTTTCTTTGAAGCTCATCAAAAACTGTATATATTACAACAGCATCAGCTACTAAAAAGTTATAATCTCGCCTACTTAGAGCTTCAACTGCGTCTTTTATGGGATCCAAAATAACTTCTTTAGCACTGGGAAAAGATCATTCCATAAAATTTTCTAACATGTGTCCATATCCGGAACATCCAATTATATCTAATTAGATATTAATATATCTGATTTTATAGATTTCTAATCAAAAGTATGTATGCTTTTTTAACTTGAAGTTGGGCTTAAAAGTATATAAGTAAAAAATTAAAATTACTATAAATCAACAATTTTTAATGCCCAAATGCTTTTTGAATGAAACAAAGAAATTTGTAAACAAAAAACAAAAAATAAATTTAAAAAAAAAAATAAAAAATAACAACATAACAACATATGTATGGGATTGTATATAATCCTACATAAAATTATAGGAAAATGTTTTCCGTATGACGTCACATATAGTTGAACAAATTTTAGCATGGAACCATATATGTATATAATCATATCGATCACTATATATATTTGGATTATTATTATATGTCTTATGTAGTCATATATGGAGTAAGATTTGGAAACATATTATCATATCATACCATATAAAAAATTGTTTCAATAAAATTTATCAGATATAAATATAACTAGCTAGATATAACTATTTTTACCAGGGCAATTAATGTTAAATTAATTACATCACAGCAAATTAAAAATAAATATGCTGGGAAACAAAATATTACTACATTAACTAATTTTTTTGAATTTTTCAGTCTTCCCGGAAATATTGGAAAATTTTCCAGGGAATTCCCAAATCAATTTTTGCGGGAATTCCCAGCAATTTCCCCCCAGGAACTCCCGTACCCTAAACCCTTGTTCTCACATATCCCTTAACAATACACAAACACATTTTCACCCATACATAAATGTTTTGGATTGTGGTTTCACAAAATCACTCACTTAGCAACGATATGTTTAACTCTTTACTACATGGTGTTACATACATCCCAGCAAAAACAGACATTACCAAGTAATTAAGCATGTAAGTAGCGCACAAAGGGATTTACTATTTATCACTCACTTAGCAACGATATGTTTAACTCTTTACTACATGGTGTTACATACATCCCAGCAAAAACAGACATTACCAAGTAATTAAGCATGTAAGTAGCGCACAAAGGGATTTACTATTTACCATTCTACTTACTCGCTTGCTTACTTTTGCTCGCGATGATCCAAAATTAATGGGTGGCCATTACCCTCTCGCTTACAAAAAAGTGAGAATAATGAGTTACCTGATTGGTTACTCACAGTAAAAGAATAAGAAATTACTTTTGTATTATACAAAATAATTGAATAAGTGGTCACCTTGGAGTCACAAAGTAAGTGGTTACCTTAAAGATAAGTTTTTTTAAGAAATCTTGAAAAAAAAAAATTAAATAATTTTAGCTTGGAAAGTTACTTGTACAAATTTTTAAAACAAATTAATACAATATTAGAATCAAAAATAGGAAATCGATAATTATGTAACCAATTAACAGTAACTCATTTTTTTTTTGCAATAATATAACGTATGTAACTCATTATCAGTAAGTCTTTATTTTGTATTTAAAGTAATGTAATAGGTAATTACCTATCATTACTTGGTAATCTATAATGAACTGTAATGACCAGTCATTACCATGTTTTTGCTGGGATGAAACGAATAATTTGAAATTATGTATCACCTTGTATATGAATCTAATTCAATTTTTTGTTTAATTTTTATTAGACAACAACTGAATTTTAATATTTAATAGCAACCATTCTTAAAGTAACGGTAAATTTGAATATAAAAGATTTTTTATTTAAAAAACTGCAATATTTCATCCGTCCGTAAACTCGAAAATTTTATATTTTTTTTTGTGTTGTTAAAGGATGTAAAAGTGTAAAATAACTTAATAATCATATATTCCAGTCCAGAATGTATTCTTAATTTCAAAATATAAACATTTGTTTTAAAATTCTCGAAATATTTATTTTTTTTTTTTTTTAATTTCAGTTCGTTAAATAAATGTAACAAAGTAGTAAAAAGGAACAAAATGGGTAAAAATATAATTACATTATTAGTTTTTTAATGCAGTCTTTTAGTATTAGCATCCAGATGGTTAATAAAATGTTTAATTAAATAAATAACCAACATTCAGCAAATGTAAAAATTTTGTGTTTCGTTTTGCTTAACTGGAAGTAATAACACAGGCCAAAAAGTTTTTTAGATATATTAAGCAAAAGGTTTAATAAACCCTGTTTTTAAGTATATTCGGCATGTCATAACATCTCTAATAAATATTTATAATTTAAAATTTATATGTTGTTTTTAAAAATTGTAATGTAGCACTTTCACACATACTACATAATGATATACAAAGTATATTGATATGCAAAAATTGTTCCTTTTCAAATACACTCTAATAAAATTTTGTTGAAATTTACTCTTTTAAATACAGGCAACTCGTTACCTACTATAAGTTGGGCAAGAATATACACAATGCGTTAAACCAAAATACGAGGGCGGATCAATATAACCGTGACTTTTTGCGTGAAACACAGTTTTTTTTTCCAAAAAAATAATTTATTTTACAACATAATCTCCTTTTAGCTCAATACACTTACTCCAACGTTCCTCCAATTTTTGTATCCCTTCCAAAAAATAGGATTTTTCGAGGGTCCATAAAATAGGCATTTGTTTTATCAATAATTTCGTCGTTAGAGCTAAATCTCTTTCCACCGAGCCATTTGGCTTTGGTAAATAGGAAATAGTCACTGGGGGCTAAATCCGGATAATATGGCTATGAGGTAAGCAATTTGTATCCCAATTCATGGAATTTTGCCATGGAGACTGCACACGTGTGCACCCGTGAATTATCTTAATGAAAATTAACTTCTTTCTTGGCCATATGCGGTCGTTTTTTTTAAATCCTCGTTAAATCGGTCGAATAAGTTGCCATAATATTCGCCGTTTATTGTTTTTCTCTTTTGAAGGTACTCGAAGTGGATTATCCCACGTGCATACCAAAAAACTGTTGCTTTCACCGTAGTGGCCGACAAACTTACCTTGGCCTTCTTCGGAGCCGGTTCACAAGGAGAAACCAATTGTTTAGACTGCTGCTTGGTCTCCGGAGTGTTATAATGGATCCATGTTTAATTCACAGTTACAAAACTCCGCACGTTGAAGTTGTCACACGATTACGTTTATGGTCAATTGAGAGCAAACGCGGCACCCATCTTGCAGACAGCTTTCTTAAGCCCAACTGATCATATGAAATGCCTATGTCATCAACAATCTCACGCACTTTTACTCTTCGAACGGCCTACACCAAGTCGTGGATTATTTCGACCTTTTTGGGGTGTATTGACCTCAATTGGCCGTCCAGAATGTTTCAGCGTCATTTGTACTTGTGCGACCACAACGAAAGTCAGTAAAACCACTTTTTTACCACTGAAATTGATGGCAGCAGAGTCCTCATAGTATTTATCAAGCTTTTCTTTGGTTTGATTGACAGTTTTTTTTCGCAAAAAATTATGTTTAATGAGAACTCGAAATTCACTTGTTTCACTTTTAAAAAAATCCACGAGGTTGTATGTTTTGAATAGCTGTTAAACGCAAAGTAAATGACGGAACTTGCTCAAAATATGACAGTAGCCATACATATTTAAACGTTTTTATTAATAAAAGAAATTCATTGAAAAAGAAAACAATTTCAATTAAAATC
>CM037854.1:103731169-103765532 GCA_021234595.1 Delia radicum
TTACTCGCTTGCTTACTTTTGCTCGCGATGATCCAAAATTAATGGGTGGTCATTACCCTCTCGCTTACAAAAAAGTGAGAATAATGAGTTACCTGATTGGTTACTCACAGTAAAAGAATAAGAAATTACTTTTGTATTATAAAAAATAATTGAATAAGTGGTCACCTTGGAGTCGCAAAAGTAAGTGGTTACCTTAAAGATAAGTTTTTTTAAGAAATCTTAAAAAAAAAAAATTAAATAATTTTAGCTTGGAAAGTTACTTGTACAAATTTTTAAAACAAATTAATACAATATTAGAATCAAAAAAAGGAAATCGATAATTATGTAACCAATTAACAGTAACTCATTTTTTTTTGCAATAATATAACGTATGTAACTCATTATCAGTAAGTCTTTATTTTGTATTTTAAAGTAAAGTAATAGGTAATTACCTATCATTACTTGGTAATCTATAATGAACTGTAATGACCAGTCATTACCATGTTTTTGCTGGGATGAAACGAATAATTTGAAATTATGTATCACCTTGTATATGAATCTAATTCAATTTTTGTTTAATTTTTATTAGACAACAACTGAATTTTAATATTTAATAGCAACCATTCTTAAAGTAACGGTAAATTTGAATATAAAAGATTTTTTATTTAAAAAACTTCAATATTCATCCGTCCGTAAACTCGAAAATTTTATATTTTTTTTGTGTTGTTAAAGGATGTAAAAGTGTAAAATAACTTAATAATCATATATTCCAGTCCAGAATGTATTCTTAATTTCAAAAATATAAACATTTGTTTTAAAATTCTCGAAATATTATTTTTTTTTTTTTTAATTTCAGTTCGTTAAATAAATGTAACAAAGTAGTAAAAAGGAACAAAATGGGTAAAAATATAATTACATTTTAGTTTTTTAATGCAGTCTTTTAGTATTAGCATCCAGATGGTTAATAAAATGTTTAATTAAATAAATAACCAACATTCAGCAAATGTAAAAATTTTGTGTTTCGTTTTGCTTAACTGGAAGTAATAACACAGGCCAAAAAGTTTTTTAGATATATTAAGCAAAAGGTTTAATAAACCCTGTTTTTAAGTATATTCGGCATGTCATAACATCTCTAATAAATATTTATAATTTAAAATTTATATGTTGTTTTAAAAATTGTAATGTAGCACTTTCACACATACTACATATAATGATATACAAAGTATATTGATATGCAAAAATTGTTCCTTTTCAAATACACTCTAATAAAATTTTGTTGAAATTTACTCTTTTAAATACAGGCAACTCGTTACCTACTATAAGTTGGGCAAGAATATACACAATGCGTTAAACCAAAATACGAGGGCGGATCAATATAACCGTGACTTTTTGCGTGAAACACAGTTTTTTTTTCCAAAAAAATAATTTATTTTACAACATAATCTCCTTTTAGCTCAATACACTTACTCCAACGTTCCTCCAATTTTTGTATCCCTTCCAAAAAATAGGATTTTTCGAGGTCCATAAAATAGGCATTTGTTTTATCAATAATTTCGTCGTTAGAGCTAAATCTCTTTCCACCGAGCCATTTGGTTTGGAAATAGGAAATAGTCACTGGGGGCTAAATCCGGATAATATGGCTTATGAGGTAACAATTTGTATCCCAATTCATGGAATTTTGCCATGGAGACTGCACACGTGTGCACCCGTGAATTATCTTAATGAAAATTAACTTCTTTCTTGGCCATATGCGGTCGTTTTTTTAAATCCTCGTTAAATCGGTCGAATAAGTTGCCATAATATTCGCCGTTTATTGTTTTTCTCTTTTGAAGGTACTCGAAGTGGATTATCCCACGTGCATACCAAAAAACTGTTGCTTTCACCGTAGTGGCCGACAAACTTACCTTGGCCTTCTTCGGAGCCGGTTCACAAGGAGAAACCAATTGTTTAGACTGCTGCTTGGTCTCCGGAGTGTTATAATGGATCCATGTTTAATTCACAGTTACAAAACTCCGCACGTTGAAGTTGTCACACGATTACGTTTATGGTCAATTGAGAGCAAACGCGGCACCCATCTTGCAGACAGCTTTCTTAAGCCCAACTGATCATATGAAATGCCTATGTCATCAACAATCTCACGCACTTTTTACTCTTCGAACGGCCTACACCAAGTGTGGATTATTTCGACCTTTTTGGGGTGTATTGACCTCAATTGGCCGTCCAGAATGTTCAGCGTCATTTGTACTTGTGCGACCACAACGAAAGTCAGTAAACCACTTTTTTACCACTGAAATTGATGGCGCAGAGTCCTCATAGTATTTATCAAGCTTTTCTTTGGTTTGATTGACAGTTTTTTTTTCGCAAAAAATTATGTTTAATGAGAACTCGAAATTCACTTGTTTCACTTTTAAAAAAATCCACGAGGTTGTATGTTTTGAATAGCTGTTAAACGCAAAGTAAATGACGGAACTTGCTCAAAATATGACAGTAGCCATACATATTTAAACGTTTTTATTAATAAAAGAAATTCATTGAAAAAGAAAACAATTTCAATTAAAATCAGGATGATTAATTTCTGCGAATTTTTGTTACAGAAAAGGATTTTTATAGCAGAACGTCATTGAAATGTCACATCAAAGTTTATAGAAAGCAAAATGTTTTCCACAGGAAAAGTCATTTGGATCTAAGGTATTTCAAAATAAAACAGGAAAAGCTCGTCAAAATCTGAAGAAAGCTCTAATAACATAAGTGTTTTGCTAAAGCAAAAGTTCTTAGATTCGGATGATTTTCTACAAAAAAAAAATATATCGAAATATAAATGTTTTTTAAAGTCTTTAAGATTTTTTATAAAGAAGTCTCAGAGTGTTTTTTACGCAGAGCGAAATGAATTTTCCATATTAATCTAGATCTGAAGGGTGTTCTTAAAATTTCAGTCTATGAGTGTTTTTATATTAAAATATTAAAAGGGTTTTATAAGAAGCAAAAGAAATCCTTAGAATGTGATGGTTTTTATATAAGGTGGCGCAAAAGTAATCCTCCTATCAGAAAATGCTATACATAATAAATACATAATAAAAAAAAACATCGGAAGGTTATTTTTCCGCCACCTTATAGAAAAGTCCCCAGAATTTAATAGTTTTTCCAAAGAAAAAGCTCCCAGAATTTATGATTTTTTTAACCAAAAAGACTTCTTTCTGTCTTAGAATAAACACAAATAGTCTGGAAGTTTTAATATTGCATAAAGTCTTCAGAACCATATGATTTGTCTGCATTACATTGTTATCTAAAAAATCCTCTTTTCTGAGGATTTTTTGTTAAAAGCAATAATCAAATCTTGTTGGAATTTCTTTGGCAATGTCCTATGTTATATTTTTGCATTTTGCACCAACAAAAATGATTGTCCATTATCAAGCCATTGTCTTATTTCCATAGGAATAGTTCCTTCAAAACATTAATCTAGAGGAGAAAAAAACATGGTTACATATACATTTCTAAACAAATCCTTAAAAACTTACCTCATAAATACCAATAGAGTTCTTAATTACAATGAAAATCTGGTTTCTGATCACTATCTAAATTTTACTTTTATTTGCAGTTTTTTATCTGTTTTTTAAATTTTTATATAAAAAAAATATTGACAGTTGTGTTTCTTTAATTCAACCACAAATGCCTACATATAAAAATGTACTATATTATATGCTTAATTTTCATTAATATGAGCTTATAAATTAGAAATCATGCTTATCAATATACAATTTGATGCATTATGTGCCTAACTCTAAGGAAAAAGTGTATAAATTAAATGTTTAGACATATTATGCTTAATAAGAAGCATTCTGTGCGTTTTTACATAAAAATACACATAGTAAAACTTTAAAAGCTGTTTTTAGAGTGTAGTTTTGATTTTATAATTAGGTTAACCCAATCAGCCAGACAAATTCTCATAAAGTTGGTTTCTGTTGTATTTAATGTCTCAGTTTTAGTTTAGCCAATAATGGTTTTATTTTGCGGACAACTGAAGATTTGGGTGATGCCAATGAAACAATTGTATTGTCAAACTTTTTTGAAAGCGACAAATATTTTCAAATATAAAAATATCATATTAGATTTTGGACATCTGGTAGAACAATATTCTAACAAAATATATGAATATATAGAAATTCCGAATATGAAAATTTAGAAATATAGAGTTCCGCAACAATTTTTGTATTTTTAATACAAAAATTTAAATATTTTGAAATTATTTTTATGTGAGATTTTATTTGTTCGGTTTTAGATCATGACAAATTTTTCTCTAAATTAACAGAAAAATTATAATTTTTATATGATAATTTACTTTGACTATTAGAAAAAACACAGAAAAAGTTATTAGACACTAGCATGAATGGAATGCATTTTCTGACCCACTACGGTCTTCATCAACATTCTTCGTGCCATTTTAGTGTTAATCGTAAATATCATCTATTTAACTCACATGTTAAAGAAATTGGGTAACTTTTAAATCCCACATTACTCTGTGTGTTGAGTTAGAATGAAATTTACCACGAACGATTTCTATTTATAGAGTGTTTGTTTTTTCTCTAGTCATTATCATAGTTGCCAAGTTTAAGCTTTTAGTTAAAACTTTAAATGACAGTTTTTTTCTCTAATGTCATCATATACTATCCTTTTACATTAGCAAAGCATATCAACAAACATTAAAGATTTTTTATTAATACATATGACGAGCATATACATTAAATGATTTTTGCACTGTACCTGGTGAGTGGTTTAATAGTGAATTTTATCGTTGATCTATAAATTTATGTGTGAGATTTTATTTGTTCGGTTTTAGATCATGACAAATTTTTCTCTAAATTAACAGAAAAATTATAATTTTTATATGATAATTTACTTTGACTATTAGAAAAAACACAGAAAAAGTTAGTAGACACTAGCATGAATGGAATGCATTTTCTGACCCACTACGGTCTTCATCAACATTCTTCGTGCCATTTTAGTGTTAATCGTAAATATCATCTATTTAACTCACATGTTAAAGAAATTGGGTAACTTTTAAATCCCACATTACTCTGTGTGTTGAGTTAGAATGAAATTTACCACGAACGATTTCTATTTATAGAGTGTTTGTTTTTTCTCTAGTCATTATCATAGTTGCCAGTTTAACTTTTAGTTAAAACTTTAAATGGCAGTTTTTTTCTCTAATGTCATCATATACTATCCTTTTACATTAGCAAAGCATATCAACAAACATTAAAGATTTTTTATTAATACATATGACGAGCATATACATTAAATGATTTTTGCACTGTACCTGGTGAGTGGTTTAATAGTGAATTTTATCGTTGATCTATAAATTTATGTGTGAGATTTTATTTGTTCGGTTTTAGATCATGACAAATTTTTCTCTAAATTAACAGAAAAATTATAATTTTTATATGATAATTTACTTTGACTATTAGAAAAAACACAGAAAAAGTTATTAGACACTAGCATGAATGGAATGCATTTTCTGACCCACTACGGTCTTCATCAACATTCTTCGTGCCATTTTAGTGTTAATCGTAAATATCATCTATTTAACTCACATGTTAAAGAAATTGGGTAACTTTTAAATCCCACATTACTCTGTGTGTTGAGTTAGAATGAAATTTACCACGAACGATTTCTATTTATAGAGTGTTTGTTTTTTCTCTAGTCATTATCATAGTTGCCAAGTTAGCTTTCAGTTAAAACTTTAAATGGCAGTTTTTTTCTCTAATGTCATCATATACTATCCTTTTACATTAGCAAAGCATATCAACAAACATTAAAGATTTTTTATTAATACATATGACGAGCATATACATTAAATGATTTTTGCACTGTACCTGGTGAGTGGTTTAATAGTGAATTTTATCGTTGATCTATAAATTTATGTGTGAGATTTTATTTGTTCGGTTTTAGATCATGACAAATTTTTCTCTAAATTAACAGAAAAATTATAATTTTTATATGATAATTTACTTTGACTATTAGAAAAAACACAGAAAAAGTTATTAGACACTAGCATGAATGGAATGCATTTTCTGACCCACTACGGTCTTCATCAACATTCTTCGTGCCATTTTAGTGTTAATCGTAAATATCATCTATTTAACTCACATGTTAAAGAAATTGGGTAACTTTTAAATCCCACATTACTCTGTGTGTTGAGTTAGAATGAAATTTACCACGAACGATTTCTATTTATAGAGTGTTTGTTTTTTCTCTAGTCATTATCATAGTTGCCAGTTTAACTTTTAGTTAAAACTTTAAATGGCAGTTTTTTTCTCTAATGTCATCATATACTATCCTTTTACATTAGCAAAGCATATCAACAAACATTAAAGATTTTTTATTAATACATATGACGAGCATATACATTAAATGATTTTTGCACTGTACCTGGTGAGTGGTTTAATAGTGAATTTTATCGTTGATCTATAAATTTATGTGTGAGATTTTATTTGTTCGGTTTTAGATCATGACAAATTTTTCTCTAAATTAACAGAAAAATTATAATTTTTATATGATAATTTACTTTGACTATTAGAAAAAACACAGAAAAAGTTATTAGACACTAGCATGAATGGAATGCATTTTCTGACCCACTACGGTCTTCATCAACATTCTTCATATCATATAAAAATTATAATTTTTCTGTTAATTTAGAGAAAAATTTGTCATGATCTAAAACCGAACAAATAAAATCTCACACATAAATTTATAGATCAACGATAAAATTCACTATTAATTATTTTTATTTGTAAAATAAGGTTACATTTTATCGATCCAGAAGTTTTATCGTGTAATTTCGGTTATTTTTGTTGAAATATTCGTTGAATATTTGGCTTTATATATGACCATTTCTATGTAAAAACTACATAAACGAATAACCTTTCTATATTGATAGAAATCGAACCTTTTTTACAAATAAATAAAATCATATTAATGTTGTTAAAATTCTTAACTAAAACTGAATGTTTTTATTAAATTTTATTTATTTTTAAATCAACTATAGGAAACATATTGATATTGTCAAATTTCTAGCTTATTCCAAATTCAGTTAAATAACATATTAAAAATCAGCGCAAAACTTTTCACTATTTAACCATTTATCCAATTTAAGAAAAGTTGTTTTATATGTGGTCTCTTAAAGAAAAACAAATACTGTTATTTTGATATTGCTGCGATATAATTTTTTTATATCTGCTCTGTTACCATGGAACGCACAATATGCCAATAGAAACTGTAAGTTTGACATTAATTCAACCTACTTTTTTCTGTAGCCGGGAAGTTAGCATGAAAAGCCTGAATTGTATTTGCATTTAAAGTACTCTACCGAAATTTTCTCCCACGACAATAAAATTTTAATTACTTAACAGAAATTCAGTGATAACTACATACAAATTTAGTAGCTGTACAAATTCAAACAAATATAAATTATTTTTCTGTAACTAATGATACAAAAATGTTTGTGTTGCTAATTTTAAAATAAATAAGCCTATGCATACTTGAAATTCCTTTGAGTGTCATCTATGATTTAATCCACGTTCAATTGCTTAATTCGGTGCAGGAAAAACAAAAAGATTTCTAAATCAAATATTTTAGATTGTAGTAAAACTTGAACAATGTACACACATATTTTGAACAACATATCCAATACTTGTACAATGTGAAATAGTAAAACAAATTTTGTGTGTATTACCCTTTTGCTAGAGTAGAGAAATATGTGTAAAATAGATTTAATTATTTATAAATGTTTGCAATAAGTAGTTTGTATAAAAGTCATTCCATGTCAAACAGATAGATTTTTTACGATTTTGATTGCTTTGAAATTTGGCAAAATTCCAAAAATATTTTACCTGTATTTTTGTAAAAAAAAATTAAATTTTTTAATAGACTTATTTGAATTTAAAGGTTCAAAAAATTTATTTTTAAATGTTCAGATATGTCGATATTTAAATTGATTTTTACTGGCTGTGTATTTGAAGTAGAAAATAAGTTAGTATTTTATAATACGAAATTTAGCTATTTCGATAGAAATCCAAATTTACAAAATATTTTGTGAAGAAATTTATTGTGTGCAGTGCATGTATTAGAAGCAAGAAAGTGTTGAACTTAAAATTTTGCAAAATTTAAAAAAATAAATACAGTAAAAATAACACAATTTTTACAAATCTGAAAAATCTTTTTATATTGTATAGAAACCGTTGATAGTACACTCAAAGTATTGTTGTTCCTATAGATGTTATACGTTTTCAGTCCAACCAACCAATCGTTTTCATCCACCCTTTTCGATTTTAACCAATCTTGGTATAGGATAGCTAGTCAAGGTGATGTTGAAAAATTGCTTTTAAAAATAAATATGAAAAAATATTTAAAAATTTCACAAAAGCAGTCGTACATAAACATCCATATATTCGAAAAAATCGCAAAAGTAGTAATTTAAAATCGTTTATAACTTGACGGTTGAATCTGAGCGATTCGTTAATATCTTATTTTAAAATTACTGCTTTAAATGAATAATACCTGTGTTAAATGAATAATTGTTTGAAGATAAAATGAATTATTTTCAAATACGCGGTTCAAATTGATTTATTTAAAAAATCTAGCTTCTAAAAATTCTTGAAAAATAGGTTAATTATAAATTATTCCTTTATATTGTAGCCAAATCCCTTTTTAGAACTCTTACGGAATCCAAAATTATGCATGAAAATGCAAAAAAAAATATATATATAGGAATTTTGCAAACGGTATAGAAGAAAAATTTATAATTAACATATATAAAATGTTTTACTTTTAAATTTTAAAAAATTAAAACCAAAAGTTTTTTTTTCGATCTTTTATCATAAACTATTTTGACTTGTTAAATATAAAAATATAAGTACATGATAAAACAGTTAAATGAAATATTATTGTTAATAAATTGTAAATAAGGGATAAAAACATATTTATATTACCAATTTATGACGCAAACATCTCTAAGGATATATTTTCATTGAGAAAATTCTGAATTCTCATAGATAGTCTTCTGGAAACAGTTTTCCTACTGAGATCCAAAGAATATTATTAAAATTTTCGCATACTCGTTCGAATACTTTATGGTACGATACTTTATTACTCTGTTAAGATTTCTTCAAATAAATAAAAAAGACAAATCGCGTTTGTTAGAAAGTTTTAATTTTACATATTTTTACAATTGCACTTACCTGAATCATAACTTTTCTTCATTTTTTTGATTTTTTCAGCATTTTCCTTTGATATTGTTTTTGATTTATTTTTCTTTTTTTTTTTTTTTAAATATTTACATTTCATCGACATTTTATTAATCAGAGTAAAAAGTTAAAGTCCTTTTAACATTAGTTATTTTTCTTAGTTTTGCTTTAAGTGCTGAACTTTGAGATGCGATAGAACGCGGATTACACCGATTTTCGAGAAACTTAATACAGTTCACATATCTTGGGAACGTTGAATATCAATTTGTTGACATTCAATGAAATCGAAAGACATCCATTCCCAAAACGACTGGAACCGATTATACATTTTTTGGAATGTCCCAATACTTTTTGAATTGTTTTACGTTAAACTTAAAAAATTAAAAACTTTTTGCATGCAGCTTTGGCTCAAAGGGTTAATAATTACGGACTAAATCAGTGCTTGGGAAAAGAAAATAGTTTATACAAAATAACATTTATTAAATCTAGTTAATAAAATCGATAGTTTTCTTTAATTAATAATTGCTTAGTCCAACTTATAATCTTGGAATAACTTGTATCATGCACAAGAATATAAAAATTCACCAAAATATCATCGATTGTAAATGCTGTCCAGAAACAACAATAATGCTAAATATAAAAAAAAAAAACAAAAAAGAGCTTAGTTATTCACAAAAAAAATTACCGAAATGTTGTTTTTTTTAATTAAACTAGTCCGAAACATTTCGCAACGAATCGTTATCAAAATTATATGTATACAAATTTAGAGCTGTGGTCTTACTTTGCGATATCAGATTCGCTCTGATTGTTTTTTATGTTAATAATTTTAAGTTTTTAAAATGGTAAAATGTTTTAGTTTTCACCCTTTACTTCATTATAGTTTATTTTTGCAACCTTCTGCATATTTTATATGTAGACGAAGTTGTTGAGCAGGTGGCGTATGATTTATAAATGCTATTAATTTAATATCGCGTATACGCAACCAGTTGGTGTTAGCTAGTACAGCCTGAGTAGAACAATTTTTTTTTTTGAGATGTTATTCAACATACAGAGAATACATTCGTTGTGATAACCAAATTAGCTGCCAACCGAATTTAGACAGTTACACGTACTATCAGATTATTCGCTTTTCAAAGTCTGTTTTCAGAATGTTTTTTAGAACATCCACTTAATTTTTTCATTATTGGAAGGCCTTAAAAGAAAACATAAAAACTACAACTTTTATTAAAAATTGCAGTGGTTATTGAAAAATTAAAGTATCTGGTTACCATTGCCATTCCTCGGAATCTATTATTTTTAGTCTCACGCATTGTTAAAAAAATTTAGTTGATAATCCAGTTGGGAAGGCATTCTACTAAATATACCTGAATTACAAATCGAGCCTAAAATGATTTAGTGCTAAAATTGGTGCGCCCCGGTAGGCTAGTTGGTAGCGTGCTGGCTTATCAGTGCGGGGGTCGTGGGTTCGATTCGCACCAGAGGCACTGTTCTGTTTTCGCTACAACGCGCCGAAGGCCATAGTAGCTAGTGCTCGGTTAGGGTAATAGTATATAGTATATAATTTAGTGCTAAAACTGGGCTGAGAAATTTCAAAAATTCCATTTTCTAAACCATTTTTCGTGGGGTAGGGGCAGGAGCCCCTAATAAGACACTGAAGTCAAAATATACATATAACCACACACAAAGATTGAGAGAGAGAGAGGATTAAACTAACATTTTTTTTCATGCCGAACACGTGGTATAAATTTCATAGCAAGAATGCTTAGGCCAGGTTGAGGGTTAACCTCGAAAATGTAGCATGAAGACTAGAATGGAGCAAAATTAATAGGTTGTTTGTTAAAGCTCTCCCTATTCCGGAGGTTCTAGCTTTTCTAAAACTTCGGGTTCTGGTGAGATCTTTAGCCAGACCGAAATACTGGTATCAGACGAGCTAATATGTTTGATTTGCTTAATTTTTGTAAATATACGGATGTTGAAAGCTCGTTATGAATTAAAAATAACACTAAAATATATGCAAAAATAAAATATATATAAAAACAAAAAACTAACAACACAATAAAAAATAACAAAAAGGTTGTACTAAAGTTTATTGCAAAAAAAAGCATTTAAAAATTTTGTATTAAATTTTTATAAAAATATTTATCTTGGCATCTTTTAAAAATATTTTCTTTCACGACAAGATCGGGAGCTTGACGAAAGTCGTCATCTCATTACATCGAAACAAAATATATTAATTTGCGATATATGTAGTTTAATCTTTGTAGTTTAATAAATTCAGTTGTGTTAAAAAATAAAGGAACATGCATTTATATTTCTTATAAATATTTATTGTATCTCTTTTTATACGTTTGTACTATGTACTATGTACTACCATTTACCGGTTTATTTAGTTTCATATATTATTTTTATTTATTTAAAGTTTCATACAAATTTAGGCACAAAAACGGAATATTGTCGTTTATTTGTTTCCGTTACAGTTATTATAAAGAATTTTTTGTTTCAAAAAAATATTCAAAAAATTCCTGTCAGTTTTTTTTATTAAAATGGTTTGTTGATATACAAAATTATATCAATTCAAATTACAAGAAATTGAAAATGTTTACACAAATGAGTGTTTGTATAAATTTTTTATAAAAAAACAAACCAATTTCAATTAACTAAATATAACTTTTATTTTTACTGAGCTTTAGTTACAATTTTAACATTTATTTTTAACTTACTTTTCTTTTGTTCTTACGGATTTGTTAGTTATTTAAACAATATTTAAAAAAAAATAACAAGAAACATTTGATTTAAATGAAAAGTTAATTTAAACTACAAACTATTTTGAGTGTATTGCATTGCATTTCACAAAAACTAGCTTTTTAAAAATAATGTGTAAACTTTATAGACATTAATCTCTTGTTTTGTAATATGTTAACAAAAATTGTTCACCATTAAATTAATTTATAAAGTTATTTAAATACTATGATACCAGAGATAGATTAGGTGTTGAAGAAGATCAAGTCTGCTTATCCTTCCCTATATTTCTTGAAATGACTAAAAACTTGTCCACTAGAATAAATAACTAAGAGTACACATTTTAGATGATTATTTACATGTATTTTTTAAAAATTAAATTTTCTTAACATAAAATAACTGTCAACATTTTAAGAATCAATTTTTTATCCATAACAAAACAAATCACCCAATAAGGATGAAAAAGCAGTAAACCCAAAGTAACCAACAGTAATAAAAACAACAATATGACCGTAAATAACACATGAAAAAAGGTCAAAAATTGAATTTTTATTTGTTTACAAAACGTGTTGAAGTTACGATACCAAAAATGTGTTACATGAAAGTTTGTTTGGTCAAGGCATATTAGTTCTTAAATATAGATTGAAAATAAAAAATATAAAGAAATACCAGGCTACTACAAGCAGAAACAAGGGGTTTCGCAACATGACATCGATTTTAATTACAAATGGCAAAAATTTCTTTGGTTATAGTTTTTTAGTTTTCAGAATCTTTGTACCTTTAACATATTTAAAGAAACTCCTTTGAGTTATTCCATGGCAAACCGAACGATTTTTTATATCGCGATTTTTGTTTGGTTTGAAATTTGGCAGATATGTCGATATTTATTTATTTATGATGTATTTTAAAAACGATTTTTATGGTTAATGGCTTACTATGCACTACTACTACTTTAAACGTATTTAAATATCTAAGTTGCCACTTTTAAACATTTTTATTTTAGTTTCTGACTTTTGTTGGTAATTTTTTCACGTTCGACCCCACCTAAAAAAATTTTCAAAGTAATTTGTTTTTATTTCTAGTCCCAAATTTAAAATACAAGTAAAAATCAATTCATTTAATTTAATACCTTATTTATACTACAAAAAAAAACTTGTAGTTTTCCCAAAATACACAGACAAAACTAAAATCGATTTTCAATTAAAATATTCGTTGATTCCATTTAAAGTTCAATTGAATTCGGTCCTACTAAAGAAATTGTAGTATCAATTAAAATAATTTGTAACTATTTAATTGATTTTTTTTTCAATTAAATATTTATTCATAGCTGTTAAAAATTTATTGTATGTTGTTTGTAATTTAAAAATATTTAATTATAATTCGCAAAAAAAAAAATGTGGACAAAAATTGGGAAAACATCGTAAAAATTAAAAAATGTCTCTAAAATTGGAAAAAAAATTAAAAAATTTTAAAATTTCTCCAAAATTGAAAAATATCTCCAGAACTTACAACGAAAATCACTAAAATTGAGAAAAGAAAAAACAAAGTTGAAAAAAATTGCTAAAATTGAAAAAACGCCAAAAAATTAAAAATCGTCTAAATTCAAAAAACCGCCAAATTTGTAAAAAAAACTAAAATATCTCCAACATTAAAATAAAAAATCGCTAATATTTAAAAAACCGCCACACATTTAATATATCGCTAAAATTTTAAAAAATCAATAAAATTTAAAAAAGTCAATCAAAAAAATTCCCTAAAATTAAAAACGTCTTTATGTCTAAGGCATTTCTAATTTTTTCTTTATTTCGGGGATTTTTTCAATTTTTTCCAATATTGGCGAGTTATTCCATTTGTCAATTTTTTTCAATATTGGAAAGTTTTAAAATTTTAGAATTCTATCTCGGATTTTATTTATTAATTCTGTTTAAAAGACGTACAGTTAATCGCGCCCAGACAGATATAATTTTATTGGAAGTACAAGTATGAAATTTTTCAGTAAACAAAGAAAACTTTTCTGTACAAAGTAAACTAAAAATTTCCTAAAATAATGAAAAGCTTCATACTTTTCATGAAACTAGGTTCTTAATAAAATTTCTTAATTGAATGTAGGAAACTTTTAATAAAAAAATATAAAGTTTTCATAAAATTGTATGAAAACTTGAATTAACTTAATTAAAAGTTTTAATGAGCATGTTCTAGAGCAACTATATTGTTTTTATACAAACATTCATTAAAATCGTATAAAAAATTTTCTCAGTGCATAGTAGGATAATGTTTTTAATATCTGTAAAAACTAAACTTATTTGTGTTATTTTAATTTAGTAAACTTTCACACTATTTAAGCATTTTATTTAAGTAACTTTACACGTTTATTTAAGTAACTTTACACGTTTTATGTGGACTAATATGCAAATAATGTGCGTAATTTTTTTTATTAACCAAATAGAGTAAATTTACCCAACTTATAGTAGGAGTACAGTTTCCTACTATAAGTAAATTTAAGCAAAAATTTATTAAAGTGTATGTATAACAATGTGCTCGAATTGGAAGCTAACTTTTTTCTGCAAAAAATGGAGACCCTAATAACGTAGATAAGCCCAATTTGAGTTCGCTGAATTTAGTGATGCTAAAAAATAAATATTTGAGTTTGAAAATGATGGTTTCAGGGACCACATAAAATGCGATTTTCAGACATTTCGACTCTTTGTTTTCACCCACATTTTTAGATATTTTTTTAAAGTTATCAAAATTTGAGAACACCTTTAAATTTTCCGTACAAATTGAGTTTGTGATTTAACATATCAAATATCTCTAGAAATTCTAATAACAAAGTCCCCTGAAGATTTCCTTGGGCAGGAATGAAATCCGGATAGGGACACGCCTACATCAGATTGTTTTTCACAATTTGTTAAATAAGTTTTGGGACTTTAGCACATTTAATTATTATAAATGCGATAAATTTTAATATTTAGTTTAAATGCATTTTTGTAGAATTTGTTTAGGTACTAATATTTATTTATTTATTTATTTAAAAGTATTCTACAAAAAATAAATTTATAAAATACAAAGTAGAATAGTGTGGGCTACTAGGCCATGACACTATATATGTAGTAATTTAAAGTTCTTTTAATACATTAGCACAGTTTAAAATATACTTGGTTTTTTTAAGTGAGTCTTTATTGTTACAGTTGAAAATTCTTTAAAGATGTGATGTATTGTGAGATGTTTCAGGCAGTGTTCGCATTCCCTTGGTTGATCAATATATATATATATATATATATATATATATATATATATATATATATATATATGTATGCACACCGCATACTCTAGAGACATTTATTCATTCCCCCGCATAGTTTAGGGACATTTGCTTACTTTGGGGACTGTCCCCAAAATTTTCGCGCCTTTTCATACATCTAGCGTTTAAGATGAGGACAATTTTTTCTATACACCGCATATTCCGGCGACAATTTTGGGCGTGTCCCTAAACTATGCGCTGTGCATACATATATATTTATATATATGTATGTGCACCGCATACTCTAGAGACATTTATTCATTCCCCCGCATAGTTTAGGGACATTTGCTTACTTTGGGGACTGTCCCCAAAATTTTCCCGCCTTTTCATACATCTAGCGTTTAAGATGAGGACAATTTTTTCTATTCACCGCATATTCCGGCGACAATTTTGGGCGTGTCCCTAAACTATGCGCTGTGCATACATATATATATATATATATATATATATATTCCCGTCGTTCCTATAAGGAGCATAGGGCCTCAACAAACTTCTTCCATTCCAATCTGTCCATCGCAATATTTTTTACTTCGCTCCAACTTTTGCGCATTCTTCCTGATTCGATGTTAATTTGTCTTCTCCATGTGTGAGCTGGTCGACCTATTCTGCGGCTTCCCTGGGGGTTCCACTCAATAGCATTTCTGGCAATATCGGTGGGCGGCTTGCGGAGTGTGTGGCCAATCCAGTTCCACTTTCTTCTCTGTATTTCTACATCCATTGGGATTAGGTGTGTTGCACGCCACAGATTATCGTTTGATTTGGTTCGTGGCCAGAAGATTCTTAGAATTCTTCGAAGACATTTGTTGACGAAAACTTGAAGAGATTGAATGTCTCGGGAGGCAGCATTCCAAGTTTCACAACCATATAACAATGTTGATTTGACATTGGAATTAAATATTTTAATTTTAACACGACGTGATATTGAGGATGATTTCCACACCTTAGTGAGCTGACCAAATGATTGTGTGGCTTTTTTTATTCGGCTAGATATGTCAGCACTAGATCCACCTTTTTGATTTATAATAGCTCCAAGGTAGCAGAAATTTTCAACTTCTTCCAAGGTTTCATTATTAATGAGAAAGGGGTTGAGTTTTCGGAATTAATCCGCATAACCTTGGTCTTTTTTATATTGATCTTAAGCCCAGCCTTTGCTGATATGTCGGTAAGCCGCTTCAACTTCGTAGCCATATCAATATAACTATGAGAAAGAAGGCATATGTCATCTGCATATTCAAGGTCTTCTAATCTTTCATACAGCCCCCATGCGATGCCTCGATTATCCACTATTGCATGGTGCATCACGCTGTCTAACACTATGTTGAAGATTAGTGGATACATAACGCACCCTTGGCGAACTCCATTACCAACATCAATTTTACGGCTTAGTACTCCATCGTGTAAAACTCGGCAGCTAGCCCCAGCGTATAGACTCTTTATCAGTTGAATGAATTTACGGGGAACGCCTTTACATTCAAGCGCATTCCAGATGACATTATGGGCCAGAGTGTCAAATGCCTTCTCAAAATCAATAAAGATAAGGTACAGAGGAGACCTCCATTCAACTGACTGCTCTACAATTACTGTTATTGAGTTGATGTGGTCAACACACGACTTGTTGGGGCAAAACCCAGCCTGTTGTTTCCTCATAACTGGCATTAGCTCATCCGCTATCCTCTTGGTTATAATGTGTGCTAAGACTTTATTGAGCATACTTAGTAAAGTGATACCCCGCCAGTTGTTGCAGTTAGTTAAGTCTCCTTTCTTAGGTAACTTTACTATAATTCCCTCTTAAGCTCGTCTGGGATTCTCTCAGATAGCCATATTTCTTCTACTATAGGTAAAAGCAGTTCCGCACTCGTTGTGAGTTTAACCTTCAAAAGCTCTGAAGATATGTTGTCGCTGCCTGGACTTTTGTTGTTCTTTAGTAAGCTGATTGCTACTACAATCTCAGATATTGTTGGAGGAGTAGTGCTGATATTAAGCTGCATATTGTGGGCGATACAATCACATATAGGTGGGAATATTTGTGGGCATGAGGAAAACATTTCGGAGAAGTGTGCAGCCCAGAGTTCAACTTGTTCGTCTTTGGATGTAATAAGTGTTCCGGAATTATTTTTTATTGGTTTACTGGATACTGAGGAGCTGTTACTCGTAAGCTTCTTAATGAGTCGATATAAGTCACCGGTACGGTTCGTCTCAGCTGCAGACTGAGCCTCTTGGGCAATTGCATTAGCCCATGCACGTTTGTCCTTACGAGCACTTCGTTTTACTTCGCGATCTAGGGAGGAGTATTGGCTTTGGAGAGTGAATTTTTCACCAAAAGTTGTAGCAGAGTTGAGTGCGGCTTTGAGTTCTTTTCTCATATTTATGGTTGCCCATGTCTCATCAGATAGCCATTCTTTACGTCCATTAAGTTTAAGTCCTATTTGTTCTGTGGCAGCGTTTATTAATATATTTTTCGTCGTGTTCCAATCTTTTCGTTGGTCATGAGATGTTAGTGTCAACGATTCGTTTAGGGCATTTAGATAGTTTGATGTGACCGATGGGATTTTCAGTCTGCGAACATCAAACTTTTTCGATATACGTGAGTCATTTCTTTTCACAGCTGCTATCTTTATACGCACACTTGCAATGAGTAAATGATGGTCACTGGCTATGTCAGCACCTCTTTTGTTTCGCACATCCAGCAGTGAGCCACGCCATTTTTTTGAGATAGCAATATGGTCTATTTGGTTCTCCGTGACAGGATCGGGTGATACCCATGTTATTTTGTGTTTTCGTTTGTGTGGAAACAATGTCCCTCCTATGACCAGGTTGTTCTCCGCGCACATGTTTACAAATAGATCGCCATTTTCCGTTCTTCGGCCTAATCCATGTTTGTGTGGAAACAATGTCCCTCCTATGACCAGGTTGTTCTCCGCGCACATGTTTACAAATAGATCGCCATTTTCCGTTCTTCGGCCTAATCCATGTGCCCGCATTATGCTCCCCTAGACCCAAGGTGTTTCGGGCCAATTTGAGCGTTTAAGTCGCCCATTACAACCAGTATATCTCCACGATTTGAAGATGTTATTGCAAGATCGAGTAGACTATAAAATTCTTCTTTCACAGAAGCTCAGAGGTTTCGGTAGGTGCATAGCATTGAATGCATGTGAGGTTTCTAGCACGTGTACGTAGTCTTATTGAAATTAAGCGATCTGAGTAGGGCTTCCAGCTAATAAGAGCTTTATGTGCTTCCCTTGAAAGGAGAAAACCAACTCCAGATGATCTGATTTCGTTTTCTGGTTTGCCAGAGTACAGTAGGTGGAGTCCATTTGTGGTTGTGGTTTCGCCTGTGTCAGGCCATCTCATTTCGCTTATGCCCAAAAATAATAGATTGTAGTTCGTAAATTCTTTGCATAGTTGGGCCAAACGCGATATTTCAGTTAATGTTCTAACATTCCATGTTCCAAATCTTGTCCGTGTTTTCATGCTAAAAGTCGTCATCGGGGGATCAGGTCGTTCTGTTTCGTTTGTTTCGGTTTCGTTAATCATTTAAGTTTAAGAGGAAGTAGCTGATTAGGCTTCCGCATCCGATCCTGGTGCTGCCAGCTGCCCTCCAGGCAGGCTGTGATGTTGAGTTTTTCAAAGGGAATGATTCGCTACTTCCTCCTACTTCCTGAGACGCTGACTTGGAGTCAAGAAACTCAGGGCACTCTATTACACTAAGTTCCAGAGAAATGTTTCTCCTACTTACCTGAGACGTTATTAAAAACCATCAGGCTACTTAGTCGCCTTCTCACTTTTGCTAGCTTCGAACGGATGTTCAAAAGCCATTGCCCGGGGAATACCTGGCATAAGGCTGGAGGTTGTGAGCTGCATTGACACTGTAACAAAGGAATCATTCCTGGCCACTCCCAAGTGAATGGCAATCAGGAACTTTCCACCTTTATTGACAGTACCCATCCCCCATAATAATGCTGTGTACTAAATTTTGTGGTTCCAAGTCTGGTTCTGGCAAATATGATGCGGTCTTCGCGACTGAAATTAATATGTCAAGGCGGTCTTGCTGCGTTGTTGTTGTGTGATTTTAAAAAACTGTCCGAATTATTCCATAGCTGTTGCAGTTGATTGTGTTGATATTTTTTATGAAAGTTAATTACTACTTGAACAAGTGGTGGCACCTCAATTATTAGGGGGTGGTTAATTGCATTTTTTGCTGCTAAATCTGCTTGTTCATTTCCTAAGATGCCAATATGTCCGGGAATCCAGAGAATAATGACTTCGTTTAGCAATTCAATATTCTTTAGGATGTATCTTCTTGTTTCACTATCTTGTTTTAAAGATTTTACTACGCTTAGAATGTCAGAAAAAATAGCGTTTTTTGCTGTTTTTTTTGATGCGTAACATACAGCAGATTTTATGGCAGCTAATTCAGCAGAAAAGATGCCGGCTTGGTAGGGAAGTATAGATTGATGAATAATATGAAAATTACTATTTTCTTGTTCAACTACAGCATACGAAGTATTTCCATTGGAAAAAGATCCATCTGTGAAAATTGTAATTTTCTTTTTCCAATAGGAAAAGTTGTTGAAAAATATTTGGGTTCACTCCTTCTTTTTTTATGGTGTTTAACGATGCATTAATGGTTAAGTATTTATCTGATGTATTACAAATTGATGTTGTGCTAACACGGGTTGGTAGAGGTAGTTGAATATCTTTCGCATATTGTACTATATTTTGTAGACCACATGGATTAGGTGAATTCAAGTGATCGATTAATTGCCATAGCTGTTCGTGTAGTACATGGTCAGAATTTATTAAGCCTTTGGAGAGCATTTTGATTGATTGTTTTTTTAAGATAAATTCAAATTGATTTATTTCTGCTTCCACTGCTAACGCATCTATCACGAGTTGCCTGCAGTATGCCTGTCGCTGTGCGAAAACACCTGTTCATAGTAGCACTTATTTTGTTTATATTGGTTTTTGTTGTCCACCCATACATTGTTATGTAGTATTGGATTGACCATTCTACTAGTGCTCTGCATATTGAAATACCTGTTTCCATGTGGGGGCCCTTACGTTTTGTACAGATTATTTTCAGGAGATTATTTGTTTTTTAAGCTTATCAACTATGTTTGTTGTATGATCATTCCAGAGAAGATTTTTTGTAAATGTAATTCCAAGAATTCTCATTTTCTTTTTTATAGGGACAGCAAATTCTCTAATATTTATGGGCTGCAAGTTGCATTTGTATTTCTTGCAAACATGAAGGGCTTCACATTTATTTATTGGTATTACCGCTCCTACATCTTCAGTCCACTTATTTATGATTGAGCCACAGAAATTTAAGTTTGAAGTGATTTCTTCATGAGATCCCGAGGCTATAGCGAATATGTTGTCTGCGTAGATAGATATGTGATAAATTCCATTCAATTGTTTAATTTATCGAACAATGAATTAATATAAGCTGTGTACAATACTACTGATAGCGGTGAGCCCTGTGGGACTCCATTTTCCAAGTTGCATGGATTGGACATAAAACCATCAACTCCTCTATATGACAAAAATGATTTTATTAACTTTAAGATATTTTTGGGTACTCCCCACTTCTGTAATTCCTCTAACATTGCAAAATTAACAACTTTATCGAAAGCTTTTTCTAAATCTTCTGATAGAATTATTGAGTGTCTTTTTTTCCTCACATTTTCTTTAATTTTGGTCTCTATTTGATGACATAGTGTAAAAACTCCTCTGTTGGGTAACTATGCATGCTGCTCTTTTTCAATGTTGTTTTTACAATATTTCAACAGCCTTTGTGAAAGAATTCTGTCCAGTACTTTAGATATTACTGGAAGGCAAAGATATTGGTCTGTAACCTTCCGTGCTGTTAGGATTTTTTCCCGGTTTTGGTATTGGAGATAAAATAGCTTGTTTCCAAGCGTGTGGATAAATTCCTTTAATGAGAATTGTTGTATAAAGCTTACACAGTCTAAGTTTAAGGGTGATTGAGGAATTTTTTATCATTGGATATGTTATTTTATCCCATCCCGGTGTTGTACCTTTACATTTTTTTAAAGCATTTTGAAGATCTCCTAGTTATATTGGGTTATTGAGACTTTCTATTACATTTGGTTGGTTTGCTAATAAATCAATATTGAATTTTTTCTTTTTTTCAATTATGGTAGGATGAAATGAGTTGTCTGATCCAATGGTGCACCGTGTTCTTGCAAAGGCATCTCCAATCTGTTGAGGATGGGACAGAATTTCATTTCCCTGGTATATTGATGGAAAACTGATTAACCTACACTCAAAAAAAAAAGTTTGTAAAGTCAGCAAAAAATTTTGCTGAGTCAGCTCGCTGATTCAGCAAAAGTTTCTGCTAACACTTAATAGATTAGAAATAAAAAAGCCTTGGTAAAAATTAATAAATTTTTTGCTGAATTTTAGTAGACTCAAAAAAAAGCAAAAAAATTGTAAAAAAATTTAATTTAGTTAATATATTTGCTGAAAATCATAAAACATATTTTTGTGATTCTTTTAAAAATAATTTACAATAATTACGAAATATAAAAATTTTCATTTTCCCACATTGACGACATGAATTAATTTAATATCTGAAAATATATAGAAATAAATATATATAACATAACAAAAATTTTCTTTCAACTACATACATCAATCGTTGTCTAAATGATGCTTTCTTTTAAAGAACGCAACTGCCTAAGATAATTATAGAAACGAAATGAAAAAATAAACAAAAACAAACGAAACGAAACTAAAAAAACAACCCTTTTTTTGCAGTAAGAAAAAGGAACCATACAAATCTACCTAAGATGTGTGCCTTTGTCTTCCGCTTTACTCTGTCTACATGTCTGTATATGTTTGTTTGCAATTTGACCACACTAGATTATTAATCTATTAACATTTATTATAGAAATACATATTAAATTTAAATATTTTCTTTTGTCTTTTATTTTATTAATAGACAATTATTTTCACAAGCCGGTGACAACGCAAAATTTAAGTTGTTTTAATCCTCAATTTTGTTTTATGTATGAAAAAGAGATACAAAAGTCTTCCATGGTTGATTTTTTTATATGTCTTATTAGAGTTGTACTTTTTAGTATCATTTTCCTCTTCTCTACTACATCTTGACATGCAGCGACATCTGCTTCATTGTGCGTATATCTTTCAATCTGGTTGTCCTCCACACTATTAATGTGCTTATCAGCACAATTTTTTTTAGCAAAATTAATTAGTAAAACATTAGTATATTAGTAAAGCATTAGTATAAAACAGTTAAGTGCTGAATAAGTATAACAAAAATTTTAGCTGAAAACACGATTTTAGCAAAAAAATTTGCTAAAAAATAGTATACCTGATTTACAAGACGTTTCACTAACTTTTGTACTGACTTATTTTTTTGAGTGTAGAACAAGTTATTTTTTTACTTTGTTCCACAATGTTCTAGAGTCTGCCATGGGTTGATGGAATTTAAGAAATTTATCCAAGTTTTGTGTTTGGCTTCTTTGCATGCTTTATTCTTTGCATGTTTTATGTTATTGTGACTGGTATCGTGTCAACATAGCTTGCCCTAACAAACTTCTGGGCAACTTTTAGGTTGTGTGTTTTAATCATAAGATCACTTGATCTCAATTCAACAACGTCAGTGTATTCTTTTGATATGAAATTTAAACCCTTTTCAATTTGAAAAACGTTGTATGCGGAGATTGGTTTTGCAGTTCCTTCTTTTCTTGTAGTTCTGGCTGATATAATTATGTAACGTGGAATGTGATCGTCACATTGCCTAAATTCTGGAAAGGGAATAAAATCTTCGTTACGAAAACGTTTACCATTGTTGGTAAGGTCTTCGTTAGAACCAAGTTCCCTGAACCTATTACGGTTCAGGGATTCTGAACCATCCATCTTTGGGTGGTTCGACCCATATAAATTCTTTTTTGTTTAATTTTTTTTCCACTTGAAATTTTTTGGTTATTATATATTAGGAAGAAAAAAAAACACGTTTTTTGTTTTTATTTGTCAACGAATATAGAAGAGATATACAAAAAGAGAAAACCGTTATTCGATTGTACACAATTAGAAAACGACTTTACACGGCAATTGCCTAAACAAGACTGGGCACTAATATTTATGCAGCTAATTTTTATAAATTGGTTTAACAATAAATCAAGCTCTAATAAACCCTCTTGAAAATCAGGTATACTATTTTTCAGCAAATTTTTTGCTAAAATTATGTTTTAAACTAAAATTTTAGTTATACTTATTCAGCACTTAACTGTTTTGAACTAATGTTTTACTAATTTATGTTGCTAAAAAAATTGTACTGATTAGCACATCAATAGTGAGAACGACAACCAGATTGAAAGATATACGCAGAATGAATTAGATGTCGCGTCATGTCACGATGTATTAGTGACGAGGAAGATTATACTAAAAAGTACAACTCTTGTAAGACATATTAAAAAAGCAACCATGGAAGATTTTTGTATCTGTTTTTCATTAATAAAACAAAATTGTGGATTGAAACAAATTAAATTTTGCTTCGTCGCCATCTTGTGAAAGTAATTGTCTATTAATTAAATAAAAGACAAAATAAAATATTTAAATTTAGCAAAGATTAAATCTGTATTTGGAAACTAAATGATATTAATAATCTAGTTTGGTTAAATAGCAAACAAATATACAGCAGGTAGCCAGACTAAAGCAAAAGACAAAGACTTACATCTAAGTGTAGAGTTTTATGTTTCCTTTTTCTTATTTCAAAAAAGGGTATAATTCTAAGCGGCATTTGCTTTCATTTAAAAGATAGCATCATTTAGACAACCATTAATGTAAGTAGTTGTAAGATACTTTTGTTTATGTTATATATAATTACTTCTATTGTTTTTAGATATTACATTAATTCATGTCGTCAATTTGGGAGGTATGAACATTTTTATATTTTGTAACGTATTGAAAATTATTTTAAAAAGAATCACAAAAATATGTTTTATGATTTTCAGCAAATAAATTAACTAAAGTATAATTTTTTTACAAATTTTTTGAGCTCGCTGATTTTCAGCAAAAGATTTTGCTCACATTAGCAATTTTTTTTCAAGCACCCTCCTGACTAAAATTTTGCTGACTTAGCAAAATTTTTTGCTGACTTTACTAACTCTTTTTATTTGAGTGTAATATAAATATATGAGCGTGTAGCTAAGTGCTGCTTATATTTAAAATCCTTGCCAAAGGATGTAAGCATACCGCTTAGAAACATTAATTATTTCAGATGAGCAAATTGAAAATGCGCTTACAGAAACTTAAAAGTTAATAATACACTAAGAATCCGCATAAAATTTCCTTTCCAAAAAGGTTATACCTTGCACCTATATTGTAGAGTAAACTATATTAAATATATTAATTTGAATATACAGTATTTTTATTTCCATAAATAATTGTAGTCTCAAGAAGTGAATTCGGTAGTAATTTCTGAACATTTCTATTAAAAAATATCCAAAATTTTTTTCAATTATTATATTTAGTCATCTTGGTTTTATAACAATACTAATTTTTTGTCGAAACTCAAACATTTTTAAAAACTTATTATGAAACTAGTCTTACACTACGATACTCCACATTGCGCAGTTGTTCATGGTTGTAGTAGAAAATTTTAGTAGACTGCTACAAAAATAACTTCTTTTTTAAAATTGTGGAACTACGCCTTTTGCAATTGTATTTCGAGAAAATATTAATTGAAATTCAGAATTTTTGTTTGAAACTCATAAAATATCAATTGATATTCAAAAATTAAATTAGAAATTCAGAAAAGACCAATTGAAACTCAGATTTTTTAATTGAAATTCAGAAAACATCAATTCAAACTCAGAAAAAATCATTTGAAACTCAAAAACATCATTTGAAATTCAGAAAATATTAATGGACATTAGGCCGGGTCGATAAAAAAGTTGTGCCGGTCACCCCCTAGAATTAAAGATAATTTGAAGAAGATTTAAAAAAAAAAATTATTTTTTTTTGCCACGCCCCTTGACCCCCGCGCATTTGGTTTTTTATTTCCTGTGCCTCCATTTATAGTCCGATCGTAACGTGTGATATATCATTGTTTTTGGAATGACAACGGCTACTTTTTCTACTTTGATCACTTTTGACTCCGACGTCAAATTCTAGAAGTGACTTCTGGAAACTCGATTTCTACCACCCTAATTCACGAGTTTTTCTAAACGATAAAAAAGTTTTTTCAATTCCATGAAATTTTGTCTTTTACAGTATATATATTTATTCAGTTGTCATTCCAAAAACAATGATATATCACACGTTACGATCGGACTATAAATGGAGCCACAGGAAATAAAAAACCAAATGCGCGAGGTCAAGGGGCGTGGCAAAAAAAAAAAAAAATTTTTTTTTTTCAAATCTTCTTCAAATTATCTTTAATTCTAGGGGGTGACCGGCACAACTTTTTTTTTTTGTATGGGGTGCGACCCACTCTAATGGACATTCATAAACACATCTATTGTAATTTAGAAACATCTATTGAAATACAGAAAATATCAACTGAAATTATGAAAAATACCAATTGAAATTCAGAAATCGTCAATTGATATTTAGAAAACATCAAAAGAAATTCAGAAAACGTCAATTGGAACACAGAAAACATTAATTGGAATTCAGAATACATCAATTAAAATTTAGAAAACATAAATTGAATTTCCGAAAAAATCATTTTGAAATTCAAAACCCACTATTTGAAATTTAGAAAATTTGAAATTCAATTGAAATTTAGAAAACATTATTTGAAATTCATAAAATATTAATTGAAATTCAGAAAATATCAAATTGAGATTCAGAATACATCAATTGATTCTAATTGCATTTTAGAAAATATCAATTGCATTTTAGAAAGCATCAATTGAAATTCAGAAAAAAACCATTTTGAACTTCAAACAGAAATTCTGAATACGTCAATTAAAATTCAGAAAACATCATTTGAAATTCAGAAAATATCAGTTGAAATTCAGAAAATATTAATTGGAATTCAGAAAACGTTAATTCAAATTCAGAAAATATCAATTGAAATTTGTAAAACATCAATAGAAATTCACAATTTTTAAATCTATATTTAAAATGAAATCAATTGAAATTTGCAAAAATGTTAATAATGATGTAAGTAAGGTAGGCCATGTAATACCCTATAACATATTTATATTTGTTTTATCGAAATTCACTTAGCTCACGAGTAGTTTTTGCTGGTATATAACCACTTCTTGTTATGTGTTTATTGTAAAGACAAAGTGACCGACTTTGGAGAGCTTCCACATATTCCTAACTGAGGGCACATATTCTCTCAAATATGTGTTAGATTTTACAATATCGGGGTTATCATAAACCAAACTTTTTAGGCGATTTCCTTTTTTGCATTAACAAATTATATCTAAAAGAGTTGAAAGACTTTTAAAATTTACAAGCAAAGTTCGGGTAAATTAAATAATTTTTATTTAAGTATAGCACATTAACAGTTGTCTGATTGAACTCGTGGCCTCAAAAATGCTGATACCAGATTGTTTTTCAAAGTTTTCAGAAATGTCAAATAATTTATTTCACTCGAAGCAAATTATAACAATAAACAGCAATTTAACTTTTTTTTTTAAATCGAGTATTTTATTTTATTTCACTAAAAGCGAAATACAAAAAATCATAGTTTTAGCGGTTTTGTCTGGAGGTGTGTGTATATGGAAACATTAAATAATATTGGAGTAGTTTCAACGTAGCAGGCATTTTTTTTTAATCAAAGAAATAAAAACCTTAATTATTAATTAGGGTACACCGAAGAGAACCTTGGTATAATGCAGTATATGGATTGATTAAAAAAGTAATGCTGCCTCTTCCAAAATCATAAGCAATATAAAAATCCGCAGCGTTTCCAGTTAATTTAACTTAAGCGAGAAAATAATTCCGGCTTTTTACAAATTCCTATTTAGTGGGGTTTATTACAACTTTAAGAAGACTTCGAAAATATTTGGAATTTTGAAAATACTTTCAGTTATGTTATGCTCAAAAAATTTCTATTTATCTTCAGATACACTTTTATAGAAAACCTTCAGTTTAGAGGTTCGGCCGAAAAAAATAGAAATCTCCTATTTTATTTCATTTATAATATTTCAAGATTAGAGTTCGTCAGAAAAGTATAAAGTTTCTGTATTTTTGGGATATGAAAACTTGTTTAAATGTTTTGGCGTCAATGAAAAAATCGCTTTATTATTTGTTTTTAAATTTCAACATGCACGAGGAGACCAAAAAGTTTATTTATAATCCCTTTTCCTACAGAGCAAAAAGAGCTTTATATGAAATCTGAATTCACCGTTCAATTCTACGACAAAAACATTAAAAATAACTTTTCTTTATTTTTTAAAGAGCATCATTGAGAAAAATGGTACAAAAAATTTTGCTTTGTGGTAACCCAGATAAAAGTTATTAGGTTTTCAAAATTTCGTCCTTACTAAAATGTAATATTTATGGATAACACAGGTCAACAGCAAAAAAAGGCTTGACTAACCACTATATAGATTTGATGCATCCTGGCTGCCTAAGTACAAAAATGGTAAAATTTTTCAATTCTATGGATAATTTTTTTTTTTAAAAATTTTTTAAGTAAAATTGACAATATTTTGAGACATTTCTCCACTTATGTTGTCATAACTCAAAAACAACTAGTCAGATTTTGTCAAATTAAATTTACAAAAATTAAGGTTTACAATATCTTTAAAGAACGTGTACAAATTTTTTTAATGCGATCAATAGTTTCAAAGTTATGAAACAAATTGTTAGCAAAAAAAAAAAATGCTAAAAAAAAAAAATTTTAAAAACAAAAATCTGGAAAAAATCGAAAACTGCAAAAAATATTACTTTTTATTTTTTTGTAGTAAAGCTACATATCATGCGAATTAAACTAGATATGGATCATAAAAATCGATGCATGTTTTACATTTTTATTTACAATTAATTGAAGGTATCGCATATTTACAAGCACTGTAGAAAATTGTACCTACTATATAATGAAAATGCAGAACATAAAAACTCAGATGCATTTTACGACACGCATTTTGGCAAAACCCCTTTGGGAAAAACCTCTATGACATTTTTATGATTCTAATAATTAAAAAAAATAAGTAATAAACAAAAGATTGTTTAATTTTTACGATTGCGGTAAGATAGTAATAAAACGCTCATAAATGTGCGTGTACGCTGAAGTGCTCTTATTTTCCGTTAGCTACCTGTAACGGATGATTTTTTTTTTTTCATAAAAGTCCTTAATGTTTTTTAGGATTCTTGGGAATAATAAAAAATTTGCAGCACACACAAACTGTATCCACACAAAGGGTTATCCCAAATTATAGTATCAGTATTTATAAGATCTCCTTGACCCTTTTTATTTCATTCAAGAAGTGTTTGCGATAACGCAAACATCATTTAATACCTACACAAAAATTAGAGTCATACAGCTTAGAAGTTAAAAACAATTTTCAAATATTAATAAAAATGAGCCAGAAAGCCAGAACATTTTTATGTAAAAATATTTATCCGCACAATTTGAACCAGCATTGGACACCGAGTACTATATGCATTCCATGTCGATTGAATTTATCTATGAAGTCTTCTAACGTAAAGTAAGTATAAATTAATAGATTTGGAATATTTTATAATTACAATATTTCTTAATTAAAATTTGAATTCTTCATATTCCTGATTTCAATTTTGTTTTTCATTTTACCGACGACACTTGGAAATTTTGAAGCCTATGCTATGGAGAGAAACAGCGAACCACGCATCCGAGTGTTATTTTTGTTTAAGTACAAAAAGCGGTTTTGGAAAACATATGCGATGGTCTTACCCCACGAGGTCTGCTGATGGGTTTACACTTGCAGTTCTACATTCACAAGAAATAGAATATGCTCAAGATCGGGGTGCAAGCTGTAGTCATGCGCTTTCATCTTCACCAGGACACTCAACCTCAAGTATGTCTTACCAATCAGATATGTCAGATCCAGCACTACCATCTACAGCTGAAAATGACGAGTTCATCCCACACAAACATTTCTCGCCGAGACCATGGAATCAAGATCAGCTTAATGATGTAATTAGAGACCTTGGATTGTCGAAAAGATCTTCTGAATTACTTGCGTCCCGGATGAAAGAAACAGGTCTCATAACTAAAGAAACTAAAGTTTCGTATTACCGTACTCGAGAAAAAGACTTACTTCATTATTTTGCTGAAGAGGATGACTTTGTGTACTGCACAGATATTTCTGGTTTGATGACTGCCATGGGCTTACAGAGATATGATTCAAACGAATGGCGTTTATTTATCGACTCATCAAAACGCAGCTTGAAGTGTGTCCTTTTGCATAATGGAAATAAATTTCACTCCTTGCCGATCGCACATCCAACCAAAGTAAAAGAAGAATACTCTGTAATTGCATTGGTCATGAAGAAGATAAAGTATGATGAACATAAGTGGGTAATTTGTGTTGATCTTAAGATGGTAAATTTCCTCTTAGGCCAACAAAGCGGCTTTACAAAATATCCTTGTTTTATATGTTTATGGGACAGCAGAGCTAAAACAGAACATTGGAAGAGAAAACAATGGCCTTCTAGGGAAACACTAGTTCCAGGTACGCCAAATGTTATAAATGTGGCTCTAGTGCCCCGAGATTGCATCATATTACCCCCTCTTCACATTAAACTTGGTCTGATGAAACAATATGTTAAAGCACTTAACAAAGATAGTGAATGTTTCCAGTATATTTCAAGGAAGTTTCCCAATCTAAGTATGGAAAAGCTGAAAGCAGGCATATTTGATGGCCCACAAATTCGCAAATTGGTGAACGATACTGAATTTGGCAGTTCAATGTCAGAAATTGAGAAGAATGCATGGGATTCGTTTGTATGGGTTATTCAAAATTTCTTAGGAAATAACAAGGGTGATGATTACGTTGCGCACGTTGAAGAGATGTTAACTCACTTCCAGAATCTTGGATGCAACATGAGCATCAAAGTACACTACCTGCACAGTCACTTAGATCGTTTACTGAAAATCTAGGATACTTGAGTGAAGAACAGGGCGAACGATTCCACCAAGATATCCGGACAATGGAGGAACGATACCAGGGTCGCTGGGATGCACACATGATGGCTGATTTTTGCTGGAGTATTCAGAGTAACACTTCGTTATTCAACAATAGTAGAAAATCGACTAAAAGAAAATTTCAGAGTTTGTAGTTTATAATACATATTTATTTATTTATTTTCTTGTTTTATTTATTATAATAAATGTGAATAATAAAATATAAATTTTCTACTATTTAATTTATTTATTTATTTACATTTAAGCTCATCCAACACAAATGTCTTTCCGAAGAATAGAATCAGTATATTCTAGGTAGGGGTTTGCCAAAAATACACGAATGTTACTATGTAATGCATTTTTGATGTGAAAATTTGTACATAGCATGGGGAAAATGTTTTCAAAATTCAATCAATCGAAAGAAGAACATTAACTACTCAATTTTATGTATATCAGACAAAAAACTAAAATTTGGTGAAAATGAGCGAATTCACTTAATTGTGAATAAATTCGAAAAAAAATCAATCGATTTTTATGATCGATATCTCATTTTGTTCCTATTACATGTGGCTTTGCGATAAAGCAATAAATCTGAACGATTTTTGCCGTTTTCGATTTTTTATGATTTTTTTAAAACAAAAAAATTTGCTATTTTCACGTAAAAAAAATATTTTTTCCCTCAATTTTTTATTATAACTCCGAAACTACTGAGCCGATTGAAACGCAATATATTAACGGATTAAAGGCTATATAAATTTCAGTTTTTCTAAATTTATTTGAATAATATCGGACTAATTTTTTTTTAGTTATCATTAATTATGTGGAGAAACGTCTAAAAAAATTTATAATTTTACTTAAAAATTTTTTAAAAAAAAAACCTCTCCATAGAATTTCAAAATTGAACCATATTTGTACTACTGGGACCACAATACATCAAAATTGTATAGTGGTTTTCAAAGCCCCTAAAATTTTTTCAAAATTGTTGCCTTGTGTAATGTTTGTGGCATTTTTTTTAGCTCAAAATATTTTTTCATTTTGTGTGTAAAAAAAATGTTTTTATTACTTTTTACAAAATTGATACCTTAATAATTTTTAGCGGTTTGCGGTATGTCAAACATTTTTGTACCATTACTCTCTCTTGGTAATACATTTTAATGGTAATATATACATACATATGTATATACATAAATGTTATGCCATCTATAGATATACAAAATATTGTAAAGTAACACAATAATTACATATTAATTTTACTTATATTTATTAATGAATAATAATAATTAAAAAAATATTGTGTGTGATTAAAAAGTTTAATTTTAAAAGATTTTAAAAATAGAGAGTTTTCCTTCCACTCTATTTTCTAAACGGTGCACTTTCTAAACTGGGTTCTTTTTAATATCTTTTGGCGTAGAATCGAATGTCAGCTTCAAATTTCATATAAATACAGCCCTTTTTGAACTGTAACAGACCAAAACAAACTACCGAAACATTTTTTTTTTATACAAAAAAATTATTGCAACATGTTGATAAAAAATTGCTGCTTAAATCACTCACTTTTATTTTGAGAATATGTCGTTATTTTCTATTAAAATTTTATATATTTTTAATTTATCTTGTTAAAATAAAATGTTAATATTTAAGATAAATAAAAATTGTATTCAATTATTATTCAAAAACATGAAAAAAATATTTTGAACATTAAAATTACTGCAACATGTTTTCGTTTGCTCGGTTCGAGTTTACGAACAAATGAACAGAGGCAGATTAAGAGAGACTGAAACTTGACTTAAGTTTTTGTTTTAATTCATTAGCTAAAGATTGCCATATTATATATATATTAACAAAACGATACATTCTGTTTAAAAATGTTAACATATCCGAAATTCATCATCAATGTAGAATTTAGCAAAGTTTGAGTTCAACCGACTACGTAAACGCTGGTGATAACAACAGTGTTTGAATGTTCTACAAAAAAAAAACATAAGCAACAAATGTTGATGTTTTTTAAATAACTCAACAAAAATTGGTTATTCACAACAATGTGACTTAAATACTTTATAAAAGTACACAACCTCCTACAACACTTAGTTCAGGGGCTCTATAACAGCAGCCACAATTATATCTGTATACATTTCCCCTCAATATAAGAAGGACATTTTATATTATGTTAAGTTACCGTTTTGATGCTGCAAACAGCTGATATATGGATGTTATATTATCTTTTGAAGTATAAATTAACCACCAAAAAGGCAGTCCTCATTTTATATAACACAATGGAAATTATATTATTAAAGTCTATAGAGAGACAGATGATATTGCAAATGTTATTTAGAAAATCTTAGTATTAACGGTAACTCAATGAGTAAACAAATTTAGAAATTGTGTTCAATAATATTGATGTTTCAGTAATACCGATACCGAACAAAATACCGGTATCGATAATTACCAAAATTGAAGCAAACAATAAATATTTAATGAAACTGTTACTTGATATGTTCAGCCTCAAAATACACATTTACGGTATAATACCCATAGTTTTTAAAAGATGAAGTCTTTAACTTTGCTTTGATATATTTTAAAAATCATTTTATATATTTAAATATTTTTATTTTATAATAAACTATAGGAGCTCTAAAAATATATATTTAATTTTAAAAGTTTTGAAAAACAAAACATTTTTTAATTTGCAAACATTGAGTACAAAATGACCCGAAACCAAAAATTCATATTTGTAAATCCTTTACTTTTCACTCAATGGAAGCATTTACTTTATAAACAATGTTGCTAAATAATTTACAAATGTAACTAACCTACAGCAACATTTAAATAAGTGGAACTATAACAACATCCACAATAACAGTTTTATAGACTTCCCCTCAATATAAAAAAGGACATTTTATTTTATGTTCATCGTTTGGATGATATGAACATCTGATATGTGGATGTTATATACTCCTTTGAATTATAGATAAAAAAAACGACAAAAGCAGTCCACATTTTATACAACACAAGGGAAATTATTTGTATTATTGAAATCGATAGACAGACATATGGCTGTTGCAAATGTTTTTTTTTTTAGAAAATGTTAATACTTATCGGTAATTCAATGCGTAAACAAATTTACTAAATTTATTCATTAATATCAATGATTCGGTAATACCGACTCCGAAGCCCTTATTCGATTCTGTTGCCAACCTTGCTTAAACAGTTTAATGAAAATTTTTCAAAAATTATATGTATAAGGTGGCGCAAAAATGACCTTCCGATGTTTTTTTTTTTTTATTATGTATTTATTATGTATAGTATATGATAGGAGGATTACTTTTGCGCCACCTTATATAAAACGTATGTTTAGTTATTTTGTACATCTCATCAACTGTTAACAGTTCCTTTATAAAAAATGTTGTTGAAATTCCTTACAAACGTAACTAACCTCCTACAACATCTAAGTAAGTGGAACTATAACAACATCCATAATAAAATTTGACTAAATTTCTCCTCAATATAAAAAGGATATTTTATGTTATATTAATTTATCCTTTGGATGCTGTAAACAGCTGATATTTGGATGTTATATACTCCTTTGAAGTATAAATCAAAAACGACAAAAGCATTCCACATTTTATACAACACAAGGGAAATTATATTATTGAAGTCGATAGACAGACAGATGATGTTGCAAATGTATTTTAGAAAATGTTAGTACTTAACGGTAACTCAATGCGATAACAACAATATAACGGGAATAATGGAATACGATTTTGTAAGAGTGTGTGTTATTATAAAATTATAAGGGTGTGATTATAAATCAAAAAGAAAAGTTATTTAAAAAATTATAGTAGATATTAAAGATAAAAAAAAATATAATAATAAAAATATTTTAAAATATAAATCATTGTTAAAAAAATGTGAATAATTTGCAATGTAAAATATTCGCTTTTAAAAATCATGTAAAAAATCCTTACTGTTTATAAAGTTTACCGG
>CM037854.1:103765632-103898427 GCA_021234595.1 Delia radicum
CGGAAATTTAATAAAACAAAATCAGTTTAAAAATGAAAAAAGTAACGTATAAAAAATTAAACTGTGCGACATTTTGTTCTCAGTTTTTTATGTTTCATATTATAAGATGGATATCAGAATATACATCATATGCGAATAACTTACTATGGCAACATTGGATATACAACAATTAAAACAAATGTACGTGTCCACTATTTTATTTAAACATAAATATTTGTTATAAGTTTGTATGATAAATTATTTAAAAAAATTGTGATAAATATTAGGTGCATAAATTAAAAATAAATCGATAATACCGATTTTAACACATATTCAAATAATAGTTTCCAATGATGTTTTAAAAAATGCACATTTTTTAACCATTGAGTTTTGTTTACAAAGACATAGTTAATTTTCAGATAATTTTCTACCTATCCCTATTTCACAATAACCACGAAAAAACGATCTAGGAAAATTACATGGGATACAAGATTCGAAGAAAACAAAAACAATTTTAAGCATCTTAAAATAATAAAATTAAAGGTCGAAAAAACATAATTTTTATTTTTAATAAAATTATATCAAACTTGTATCTTAAAACAATTTTAACGTAATAATAGCTCTGAGTTGAAACACAATTTTGGGTGAATAAAATAATAATTAAAGGTATACTAAGTGTTGTATATGTGGTATATTGTATTGTAAAGATAGAGGTGGTAAAATTGTATTATCAATTGGAAGAATATTTTCTGTTGGGTACACTAAACATATGTTCAAACATTGTATCGTGCTACCATCTATTTTTGCATATCATAAAATAAATTTTTACCATCTCTATTTTCAAAACGACTATACAACACATACAACATTTAGTTAATGTGTTCAAATAAAAATATGAGGTGAATATAATATATTATTTAACTCCAAGTGTGTGGTGAAATATAATACACAAAGTTTTGTACACCAGATGCTACTTTTTTATGCACCAGACACTACTGTACTAACAAGGAAGGCTTCCTGAACACAACCTGCTGACACCTGGGTTAAAACATGCCAACTCAATCAAAAATATTTCATATTCGGATCAATAAACTCAAAACTATTGTAATCGACAAGAAATGGACTAAACATAAATCTAAGATTCCGGACACTTTCGGATTCCGAAATATGACGTCATGAAAATTGCAAGCAATAAGATTTGACTAAAGTATCATTATAAATGGACGCACTACAAATACAAAATTCGTGTTGACCGTTCTTTTTTTTAGATTAAATTGAGTTCCTTAAAATTATATGCATATTCATATTTTTCATTGATGGGTCAGATGTCATTTTTGCGGCCTTGATTTTAAGTGCCCTTATTTTAAAATTTTTTTAATTCTTAAAAAAACATATGCTTATTATTTAGCCTGGATGGTATCGTGACTGAATTATTTCAAATATAGGGGGAAAAATTTCTTCGGGAAAAGTAGCATAAAACCCGAGGAGTGCGAATATCTGAAAAAGCTCAGCACCCCATCGATTAGATAAACTAGACAAATATGCATTATTTTTAGCTTAATCCAACATCATCAATTTCCTAATAATGCTCCAGTTTTAATGTTACTTAAAATATATTTTTTAATAACAAGAAACATAAACTTCTGACATGTTTTATCTACGAGTGATTGTGTTTTCAAAAAGATATTGTATCATTTGGTACCAAACTTAAAAATAGAACGAAATAATTCGAATAGAATTTCAGCGTTACAAACGGAATGACAAACTACATACCATCATCACACAGGGTTCGCTTAAAAACAGTTCGGGGGAAAAAAAAATCACAGAAATTTCGAGCATTCTGGTTAGTATGACAAACTGTAAAATTTTTATAGCCTCTACACAGTATATTAAAAAATATTTTTTTTGAGCATTGCTTGGGTCACACTAAGACCCAGTATGCTCGAAATTTCTTTGCAAATTTTTTTAATACAGCAGTTTCAGGTGAACCTTGCAAAGTATGTGGAACGTATGTATAAGAATTACAAAAGATGTATTTTTTGTTTTTTTATCGCTTGCCTCTCATTTTCGGATTGATTATGTAAAAAGTAAGATTTGATAAATAATTTTATTTCTATCACCTATTGACCAAAAAAAGTATTATAGTAAGAGCAGAGAAACCTAATATAAACAAGGTAAATTTACATGAAAATTTATTGGAGTGTGTTATATAATTAAATATTGTTTCTTCTCTTCCTTCAGGTCTTTAGTATTTCCTTAATTTCATCAATAAAGAAATAATGAAAAGATATAAACTATAATACATGTATGATACACACAACAATTTTCCAGAAAAATTTGTAAAGTTTTCAAGAATAATATAAAGAAAAATATTTTTAATTTGTGTTCATTAACAAAATAATTGCTAAAAGCCATAGTTCCATAAATTTTAATAAAATGTAGTAGCGCTTACTATTTTTTCTACTAATTTCATTGTACTATTGCACTAATATTATCAAAATTGTTTGTTTTTTTTTTTTTTTTTTTTGCTGATTTTGGCGAAACGGGTTTAAGTTGTATTTTACACTAAAATTTAATAGTGGCTACTAATTGTTTCTACTAAGTTCATTAAAATTTTTGTAATTTTTTTTTTCTGATTTTGCAAATCGGGTTTGAATGATATTTTGCAACAAATTTACTTAAATTTCATTGTTTAAGTAAAATTGTTTTGCTAAATTTAGCAAAAAAAAATACAGCAAGGCTCCAAGCAGTTAAATAATAATAGCAAAATTACCCGTGGCCATTATAGACTTTTTTCCTTAGTGTAGCATCCTATGAATCTAAGCGAAACAAAACTATTAAAATTAATCAAATTGTATTATAATGTTTGTCAAAATTTTGATTTGTTTTGCAAATATTTCTGCAAATGATAATGCTCATACAAATTTTCTATTGTTGCACCATAGGAAAAGGGACCCTAAATCTGAGTTTTCCGCCACCGCACTCATGTGAAAGGAGTTGGAAATAAAAACAATAATAACGCCATTTTTTTTATTTATACAGAAACCGTAAAAAAGTGATGTAATAAAAAAATATATTTTTCGTGACGACACTAATATTTATATTGCTAAAATATTTATAGAAAAAATGTTAATAAAAAATATGCTGAATTTTTTGAACGAAATTATACCTAATTGTCCCCAATTTTAATTGAATATTAATTAAACCTTAATATTGGGACCTGAGTGTCCTTCTACGTGTCCCATCTTTCAGAGCGATCAAGGAATTCACTACATATTGTTGATCATTTCTTCTTCTGGTATGCACAAAAGAAAATTAAAAAAAAAAATAAGTAGAATTTTCGGTGCTCTATGTCAAAAATCTTGTTGGTGGGCCTTGATTAAAAAACAAACTTTTCGTATAATAAATCTGCAAAAAGTATATATGAATACTTATTACAACTTCAATACGCTGTTCTCTTTTTAAAGACATACATATAACAGAAGTTTTCAAATATTTTATGTTTTTCTTTTCATAAAAGTTTTGACAATTTAACTATTGCTATTAAAAATATGTATAATTACATGATTTGTGTCTAAAATAAAAATTTACATACAATCTATGTAATCTAAAGAGAAAATATTTATAAATACAGAAACATGCTTAAAAACATGTAGTACCATAATTTGTGTGCAGTTTTGTAAACATATATCTGTAATTAATTAACACATTTTCTGTAATTTTACATGAAAATTTACGAACTTTAAAGTAGTGTTTTTACATACATTTTTAAGAGTGTATATCACATACTTATATTTTTGTATTAATTTGAAGCTGCCAAATTTTATATTTTTATAATTTCACGTAAAATTTATTCTTGTTTTTAACTCCCGTTCAATATAACATCGAGCTAGGGTTCTACTACAAATCGATTTTCGACTAATCGGCTTTTTGTAATCTTTCTTTCTTTCTGCAGAAAATGTCGACTTTTCGGCTTTTTATTAAATATGACGCAAAACTCAAAAGTGAGCGAAAAATGCCCAAACTCATTTGTTCGCTGACATAAAAATCTCAATTTTGGGAATGACTTTTGGGGTTTTATAAAAATGGCATTTGTTTAATAGTGAAATGTCAAAAAGAATTTTTCGTACATTGTCTTAAAAACCGGTTAAGTTTTAGACTTTATTTTTAATAATTGTTTAAACGTTAATGAAATTTGGGTTCCGTATCATTACCAATAAAAATATATTCTGCATTAAGATGCCAATTAATTGATTCCAAAACAATCTAAAAGATAATTTTTTTTCGCTAATTAAGAATTTTATTTTTTTTTAAGAGATAAAACACTCAGGAAATGCTTGCTATTTATTAATGTGTTGCTTTCTTTGGAAAGTGAATAGTGGAGAGATGAAAGGTGGGGAAAGATGAAGGGCTTCAAACATGGCAACACTGTAACTGAGCGAGATGATAAGTCTTAGAACACTTGTTGCTCGCCACCTGATGGGGAGTTGGCGAACTTATTGAAGCTTTTTTGTTCATAGCCCTGATTCATTATTTTACATCGTGTGGAGTTTAGTGCTATGGGAACACCGAAGGTGGGAGCTGCAATACATATGAGGGATAGAAAACTCATACATATAATTTTTTTAATTGATGTTGCCGTCACCGGGAATCGAACCCGGGACCATCTGTGTAACAGCCCAAAGCGGTAACCATTACACCGCAGCGCCCAACATTCCCTAGTGAAAAGGTTGTTCACGTTCCTCAATTGTGAAAAGTTTTATTGTAGTACTGCTAATGAAATATGAATGTAATCTACTTGCATGACATTGTGTGTCAATTGAGAAATTTCATATAAGTTGATTAATCGACTTTTACTTAGATAAAGTCGATTTTTTAAATTTTTTACAAAAGTCGAAAAGTCTAAAAGTCGACTTTTTGTTGCAACTATATAACCCTACACTAAGTATGTTTTTGTCAGCAAATTCCCATATTTGGTGTCTAAACGACATCGAATTTTTCATTCAGCAAACAATTTCTTGTTAGAGCGCAGATTTCCTTTTGTGGCGGACCACTCTTGTCCATGTTTTCGTTATTTTTTAACAACGTTGTTAGCAGATTGTTTTCACACACGATGTTCTGCATGGTCTGCCATCGAATATGCTGCCTTATCTATTTTTTTTTTAGTGGCCATCATTAACACGAAACTAAAATAAACAAAACAGCTAATGTTAAAAAAGTTAAATAAATTACATTATTATTACATTTAAAGCAATTTGCTTTTATTTATAAAAAAAAAAATAAATGTAAAATACATGAAATTACAATAAATTCGTATGCGCTTAGTAATACAAAGAACTAAAATAATGAATGAAAACAAAAACATTTTCATCACGTTTATCCCACCTCGAACAATAACAAATTTATACCCGTTATACCAACAAGAAATTGTCGATGAATAATCAATTCGATGTCAAAGTCAAGACACCAAATTAACGTTGTTGTTGTTTTTATGTAAATGCAGAGTGCAGCCTTAAAAAACCAACCACCATCTACATTTATTATAGAAATATTATAAATACGTACATATTTGCCTTATCTCTCTTTAAAATATATATTTATATTTTGTTGGAATAATTCATACATTTTGCTAGAGTCATAACTTCTCACTGAAACAAAAACATTGCATTTTAGAAGAGAAGGACATAGTATTAATAGTATTCGTTTAGAAAATTTTAATTTAAGTAAGTTCAGAAAATTCAATTCACAGACACAACAAATTATATTCAGAAAATATCAATTGAAATTCATAAAATATTATTTTTTATTAAAAAATGATGATGATGATCCAAATTTTTAACACTATTTCTGATAGTTTTTGGGTTTCCAAAAGAAACCGACTTACAAATGATTTATTTTTAATTTATTTTCACAAAGATAATGAAACTTTTTTATGAAATAATCTATAAAATGTTTATCTGCAATTTTTATAAAACTTTTGTTGTATTTATGAAAGCTTCATAGATATGATTAATAATGATGACAAACGATTTATGAAACATTTTCCTCAATTTGATGGAACTTTTTTCAATGGGCGAAGATAAGCTTTATTTTTATATGTTTAGGCCAATTGGTTTTTCAAGAAAAGGGTTTATTATTCCGAATACATTTATTCCGAAAATGTTAGCACTTTGTTTTAAAAAATTAGTAAAATGTTTTGCTGAAATCAGTATAACAACAAGTAATAAAAAATTCAGTAATTTGTAAAATGAAAATAGCACTAAAAAATATATTGTATTACAAAAATTCGTAAAAAAAAATCGTAAGTCGAATTGAAAATCTTTTACAGATTTTTATACTAACTTTTTTTGCCTGAGTCTAGATATTACCCTTTAAATTGTTTTATCTTTAACACTTAACTGAATGAAAGTATGTTTTGTGCAACCACTCATTTCGCTGTCAAAATTTCAATTTTCTTTTTTTTTATTTTGCAATTATTTCAAATAACTATCAGTGTTTTGCAACTATAACACCAAATCTTTTGGTAGAAGTATCTAGTTCATGATTTAAAAATTAGAAATACTAAAATCATAAGCGTGTGGTAAAAACAAGAGCGATTCAACGGAGAAATAAGAGTTCACAAATTCCTCACAGCATCCTGGAAACATCGTTCAGCATTTAAAAACATTTCTTATTATTCTCAAGTGGAAGCTTAACTTTCGTAAATATTAAATCCATAAAAAGTTTGCGATTCAATATTACGGAAAGGTAGGTCCTTCCAAAAAGTTGTTTTATTTTAACATGAATGTTACACTGCCCGACTCGAAAAATAAAAGCAAGTGTGTCGACCATTGATCCTAAATATTTCGGCAACGCTGATTTTAATGTCTTACCCGGCTTTTGCACATATGAGCCAGATTTTTCTTTAAAATTGCAATTAAGTTTTGCATGTTTAACAAAGTTTCACACAAAGTATTTTAGTGGTAACAAATTATAAATTTAGTTAGTACATCAAAATTAACATTCGATTTCACAACATTTGGGTATGCAGTTGAATTAATCGAACTTTGTTGTGAAAACTAATATTCAGTTGTACAAGCCGACTCAAATTCGTAATAATCAAATTTGAGTCGTACACTTAGAATACTATGTAGGTAAATACCACTGCATATTAGGGTGATAACTTTTTTTGGACAACATTCTCCCCAGGGGTTTTCTAATGGCAAATATTGTATTAATGATAAAAAAAAACTATTTCAGTTCAATTTGGTAAAAAACCTTGCGCACCGACAGCGATTTCTAAAATGCCTTTAATATGTTACTTTAAATTTTTTTTAATAACATTTTTTTTTTTTAAATATGGTTTATACATATGTAAGTAAGCAAATTTGGAAGAAAACTATTCCATTGACTCGAAAACGGACTTTACTATTGATACCCAGCATGCCTTAATTATATAGATGTGATAGTCAGACGTTGAGGCATCAAAAAAAAGTTTTTTTTTAACTTTGTTTGATTCAAAACTTTAACGCGTTTGGTGCGGAACCTTTTTTAACGATAGCGAAAAACTAAAAACGCAAGTTCTTAATATTTGTCAATGCCCTACACGATTTTGTCTGGGGAGATTTGATATTTGCAAAAAATGCAAAAAGTTATCACTCTACTGCATATGTTGTTAAAAACAAATGAAATTTCATTTAAACAAAAAGGACGACTTACATTTCATTAAATTCAACTAACATTGTCACTTGTTTTTTAATGTTCAAAAAATGACTAAGAATTGTAGTAAAAATGAACCACATGGTAGTAAAAATGAACAAATATTATTTGTTTTTTATTTCTGTTAATAACAAAAAATTACTGTAAAAAATTAATGTCAAATCGTAAAACAGCCATTTGATGTGGTTTGTTTTTTAAATAAACTACAAGGTTAGTAAAAAATTAATTTGTTCTACAAATGACGGACATTTACATTAAAAATAAAGAAACTGTATTACAACCTAAACAACTACATATTTTTAAAGCAGAAGTTCCCTGAGTGTAGGAATCGAATTTCAGTAGGCAAATAGCTAAGTTTTCTCTGTGTGTTATATGTTTTTCTTAGCTAGTTGTTTTGGTAAATACTGTTTAACACTTCAGAACTAGCATAAATAAGCGGTTTTTGGTGAAGTTTTTAAAATATAAGTCTGATATAACAATAAAATTTTTTTGCTGTCACAAAAAAAATGTTGCATGAAATTTGGTTTTAGCAATAAATTATTTAAAGCCATTTACCTCATTCAAAACTATAACCTCTGATAAAGTCTTATTAAGGTTGTATACCGTTTATTTTAAATTTTTTTTATTAAAACGGTACCCCAACCTTGATTGCATTAATTTAAAAATATTATTTCCTACACTTTATATACATTTTAAATTATGTATTTTAATTAGATGTATTTTTAACTTATAACTTATGTAGTCGTAATACTTATGCTAATTTCTTCTGCTCTTTCTTCTGTCACGTCTGGTTGTAAAAAAAACTCAGCTAATTGCAATCATTGTCTGATTTTTTTTTAAATTTAATTAGATTTTTTTATTGTTGTCATGTAACCATGACAATAAAAACAAAAGAATTGTTTATTACTATCATGAATAAGAATTTGTATGTTTTTTTAACTTCTTTTTTTATATTCATATTTGTCATTTAATATTTATAATTTTTATATTTAAAACTAAAATATACAGGGACGAAACAATTATAACTTTTACTCAAACAATTTTTTGTTTTTCGTATATTTAATTTTTAAATATTTTCAACATTTTTTTAATTGGCACTGTCGGATTTATATATTTAAAATTATACAAAAACTTTTGAAAGCATGATTTTTGCAAAAATGATAGAAATGATTTTGTGAGTAATTTTTACAATATTACAGATATTAACACTTATAAATAAAAATCAAAAGCTTGGCTATAACCAAATAGAGTTTTCGAAAGTGCCAAAGAGTACAAAATGCAAGTTTATTTTTCTTCTTTTCGTTATTATTAGAAATTTTCTAAAATTTTATGATTATACTGCAATGATGGCAAACTTAAAAAAAATTTATATGATGAATGGTAAAATTGTTATTCGTAGATTTCTCGTAAAACTTTCTCCGTAAAAAAAAAACTTAAGCATCCCAGTATAGAAACGGTAATGTAATGTCATTATGTTTCTCACCAGAATACTTCTGCTTTACTTTAATAAAAAGGAATTACTAACAAATCGTTAATTTTCCAATTATTTTAATACACCAAAATGCTTACTTATTTTATCATTATTTTATATATAAAGTAATGATCAAAAATTTTTTGGAAAATTTATTTTTAAATTCATTATTTTTTCACTTCTATTAAGTCCATACCCAGCAAAAAATTTCCAAAAAGGTAAGCGGGTTTGTAATCAAGCATTTTGGGCAGAACGCATTCCTTACTAGATTACCTACTCGATTCTTTTAACAGGGCGTGAGACTAAAATAATTGATTCTTTAGAATTGATTATTTTTTTTACCGAAGAACCATTTACTTTATATTTTTAAGAACTACATACATTTTTTAATAAAGAAATAGTTCCATTGTAAAACTACGAAGTACTTACATTTGAAAAAAAAAGAAGGAGTTTCATAAGTAAATTCAACTTTTACTCACACGTGATTCTCCTAGGTCACTCAAATATAACGATCTAAACTCATACGGAAATAAAACCCTAAAAAGTGAAACATCGAATTGTTATGATAACATGGGTTTGTCATAATTTTGGAGCTATAAACCACGAAAATATAAATTTTTCAAATAAAAAAGAACAATTCAAAATTGAAAAACAAAAATATGACTCACGCACAATCACCCTCGAAATTTTTTTTTTACACTCACTCACGATAAACGTCAGTAATTTAATTTTCCACTCACAATTTTCAGCTCACGTGCGCTTCCCTACTTTATACCTAACCACAGTTTAACAAAATTTAGCCAACATGCAATTTCTGTTTTTAGTATTATTTTCCTGAAAATAAAAATTTGTTTGAAAAAATATATGAGATAAATTCTTTAAAATTGTATAACTTCTTTTTCAAAATTAGGAACTACTTCCAATAACGTCCTTTTATTAAGAAAAAGTATATGATTACTTCTTGAGTACAAAAAGTTATACATATAAGTTAATAACATTGTTATTTTCTTTTAAGTAAATAATTACTTTGTTATTGAGTTCATGCTTTCTGGTTTAAATTAAAAGAATTGATTACAATACTACTTGATTTTTTGACTCTATCGTTGGAATGAGTTTGGTATTGTAGTTTCTAAATTTGGCAATGAGATATGTAAGCAAGTGTGGGCATCACCTTCTTTTTTTCTTTTTGCAATGTGTAATTTTTTCCTGGGTATGTATATAGCTATAAATTTTTGATTTTTTGAAATCTGGAAATTAATGACATTTTGTACAAGCAAGTCAATTACGTTTTTATCTATCAAGTATAACATGTCAAGACAGCAGAGATGGTGGACCGGTTGACTGACAATTTGGAGATCCAGCTTCAAATCCAGTGTAGGCACATTTTATAAAAAAAATAATAATGATGTGAGCAAGATTATTCAAGTTCAAGATCATTTGTTTTTTGTTAAACAAAAAACCGTGCAATGTTTATTTATTAATTAAAAAAGTATTACGACCATAAATCAGTTTTGCCGTACTCTGATTTATGGTCCCAAATACTATAGTCAGAAAGTGTTGTTGTTTATTTAATAAACAATAAAAACCCAGTGTAGTATGACTAGAGATTCTAGCCTATACACGAACAATGTTTATTAGTTAAAAATGTTTTATTTTTGATTTGAATTAGTTCAATTCTTCTAATTTTGTTTTTACTTCTCATCGGGTAATAAAACAATACAGGTAAAGCCTTGATCTTTTTCCTTAAAAATTTGGGTAAAAATATTCTCTGATAATTTTCGGTGACGCGAAATGAAACATGTAAGGATCTGTCAGTAGATAAAGTCTGCTTTAAGTTAGCAGACAGAAAACTTTTTTATTAATAAATAAACATAAATGATCTTGAACTTGAATAATGAATGATCTTGAACTTGAATAACCTTGCTCACATCATAATTTATGATAAAAGATTGAAAAAAAAACTTCTGGTTTTAATTTTTTAAAATTTAAAAGTAAAACATTTAAAAAAAATAAATATTTAAAAACAAAAAAATATTTTTTATTAATTTTTTTGTTTTATATTTAGAATCATTATTTTTGTGCATACTGGTAAGCATATAGTTCACCACAAATTTTTATCGTTACTAATATGTCATTATTTTGCGCAACATCCCAATACAACAAAATTATGAGATTTGTACTGACAGTTGTAGGTACTTGCCATTACTAAATATGTATATTAGGGTGTCCCAATCAAAAAAAAAATTTGAGGATCATTCTTAATTTGAATACTCATAAGGCTAAGAATTTTTGAGAATTTTTTCAGATTTTTCGGAGGTGGTTTAGAGGTCGCGCAAATCGATTTTTTACCAAAAATCGAGCTTTTTGGGCTTTTTTTGAATTTTGCTTGAAAATTGGTAAAAAATCGGTATTTCTTCAGCTTCTGAGTCAATATTCTTATAGAAAATTTTCCGATCTTTAATTTTATGTGCATAAATAATAAGTTTCGGCAATGATTTTGCACATTTTGACAATTTAATAACGGTTTTTCGTAAATTTTCAACAAATATGGAAAATAATGCTTTATAACTTTTAAAATTCGTATAAAGACTAAAAAAACTAATGATGCAGTTTAATAGATTATTAAGTTTTAAATTAATTAGCTGAAAAAAAATTAATTTTCTCTTACCGTTCTCGAGTTATACCCTTTTAAAGCTTTGTACACATTGTATGAAATGTATAATACTATAAGGTGTGAACTAGGTTTGCATTGGTTTAAACTTTTTATTATTACAAAGGTTTTCTTCATAGAAAGCGTATACCTTTGTATAACTTATCGTGGTGCTTTAAGCGAACAAACTCAAAATTTGTGTGAAGATTTTATTTTAAACGACTGTCACTATTTTGTAAAGTAAGGTATGTTGTTTTTATAAAAAATATTACATTTGAAACATATGTAGGTTATTCCACAATAGAAGAGTCGAGTTTGAGCCCGGTTTCAGGGAAAAAAGTTTAATCGAGTACCACTTTATTTTTTTGTGTGTATGCAGCACGACACAAATCTGTTTAAATTTTTATTTTATTTGCAATTTCCAAAAGTTATAACTTGCTTTTTAAAAAAAAAAATTCTTCCACATTTTTTCCAATTTTTTTTAACACTCATAATAATCCATGCTAAAGATACGAAAAACTTTCAAAACAACGAAATGTTTTGTAAAATAAACCAATTTTCGTATATTTAATGAAAGGTTCTGTTATTTTTATAGTTTTTTTTCGTCTTTTTATGCATGGATTATTATCAGTGTATGATATCCGATTTAAAATATTTTAGGTGAGCAATATTTATTTTTTTTTCTATATTTTTAAAAAAAATTCTAATTAAAAATAATGATTTCAATAAATCACAAGTTTATGTTCAAAAATATATTCAAAAAGTTTATTTAAATAAATTGGCTTAATTTTCAAAAAGCTACATTCAGTATGTTGGAACATAATTTAAATTTTATAGTTTTCTTCTTTTTTGATAAAATGCAAAAATGTTTAACAATTCTAGTTTTTAAATTAATTTTATAGTTTAAAATTTGTATGCATGTTTGTGTTCTTTATAAATTTTATAAAATGCCTTTTAGAAATCAACATAATCAACAATATTTAAACAACTATAAAAAAATTAAAAAAAAATGGTTTTTGCTATAGAAGAACAAAATATTGAATATTTGTCTAAATATTATAATTTAAAATTTGGTCTAATATGGCAACCCTTTCGACTATTTATATAAAATTTTTAAATATGCAAAGTCGGGTGCTATGTTGCTGGCATAAGTACTCTCATGAGAATAAAGATTTTACTTTTCATTCTTCTGTAGAAAACGATTTAGTCCCTGATGTAACAGGACTTTCCAATTTATGATTTGCATTATAATGTTGCGAGAGTAAACTTAAGAAAAAGGCATTTAAAGAAAGTACCGATCAACTAAAATATAGTTCAATGAGTTTGTTTAACAGGCTGTATTATTATTTTTGAGAGTTTTTCGCCAAAATTGTCGTAGTATATAGAAAAAAGGTCAATCTACCGAAATGCCAAATAAAAAAAAAATCAATAAATAGAAGAAATCTAAATGTGTCAAACTTCTTAAGCTGACAAAGTTTTGAACAGAATCACAGTGGATATTATACCAATATGACATTTATGTATACACAGAGAGAAGAAAATTAAGTTAATTCAAATATTTTTCATATTTGATTTAAAAATATTACTTTTTAAAAAACATCTATAAAATAAATATAAATGAACTTAAAATAAAAATGTCCGTACTTATAGTTGCCAGAAAAAATAGTTTGACATCTTTACACATGTCATTTTTGCAAACTCATGAAGAAAAAAAAATGAGAATTTAAATCAAGATTAAAAAAAAAGTTTTAATAAAAATTTCGTGGTTTTTAAGTGTTTTCTTGTGAACTTATTTTATAAATAATTTGTGAAATATTTTTTAGTTATGGTTTAATAATTTCTATAAATATTTTTTATTTAATGGTATTCATCACTACAAATTAACTTAAGAATTAACGTGATTTTGGGCAACAACCAACGTTCTTGCGCACAAATTCTGCAATGATCTTGGAGCGGTCTGGACTTATTCGTTAGACCATTTAATTTTAATTAATTAATAAAAAGGTTATGAAAATTTAAATTCTTTTTTATTTAACTAACAAGTGGAATACAATACTAGAAAACAACAAATTGGAATACTAAATTAAATTATTTTTCAATTAAAATTGAGCATTTTTCTTTTAAAAACAAAAAATGAGAACAAGTTAAAATTAATTATAAAAATATATCAAATAAGTAAAAACATACTTTGTAGTAAATCAACTGCGTTTTCATTTATATTAGGTATGTTTCTACTTGATTTTAATACTTTTTTTCTTAGTGTACGAGTATCATTGAGAATATGACTTGTAAGAGGATATAAATAAATTAGATTTTTGTTTGTCTTGTGAAAATATTTTATACTAAAGTTGAAACACTATATAAATAATTTCTGAACCTATCGAAAAGTTCATAACGTGCAACAGCGCTTTCTTGTTGGGATAGTGATTAAACCTTTCAAAATACATAAGAACTAAGTTTGAGTACACTCACAAGAACTTTTCCATAAAAAATCGACAGTTATTTAAAAGTTCAATCGGTAAAGTTGTTTCAATGAAAAATACAGTTAAATTAACAAAAAAATATATTTTTTAACGTTCTGTCTGTTAGTCAATAAACAAAGTAAACAAAAAAACGGACTTTCCGTAGTAGTTAAAATATTCAGTTAAAATTTTCTATTTAAAACAAAAAGTTGTTATATTATATTGAGTATTGAAAGAAACGAAAACAATCTATTGTTTTTATGGATTTTGTCAATTAATTTTTCAACAGTTGAAAATAACCTAAAAAATACAATTGTTTTAAACGAAAAGTAAGTAGTCCTGTTTTTTAACTGATTTTCAGTTAATTTAATGTGTATATTTAGTAGTCTTTACGGAAAAAATATTGTGGGTGTATTTAAATCCGAACTTAAAACAAGTTATATTCTGTGAATACATATGTACAACTTGTACAGTTAGAAAAATTTTAAATTATCATTAATACAGTACAAAAATAGTTCCTAAAGTTATTTCTGACTTATGGCTGTACAAATGACCAAACATTACACCTATCCCTCGATGTACAAAATAGATAAAATCCCGAAAAAATCGCTTTCGAAAATCTTGGTATGAAAAATCGTGTAAATCGAACAAAGGCTTAAAATGCTAGTTTTTAATATTAGTCATAAAAGCTTTTAAAAAAAAAAAACGTTAAACCTAAGGAGAAAAATTCGTTATTAGCAGCCAATTTTCAACCAAAGATATTTTGTTGAATAGTTTTTAGTTTCAGCTCACACAGCTAACCATTCGTAATACATGTACGGATTTCAATCTCTGAAATCTGAAAATATTTTCTACTTTCAGCTAAAGTATAAAACAAAACATATTTTTTAGAAAAAGATAAAGAGTTTCTGTGAATTTTTGTTTTTTAAACCAAGAGTTTTTCTACAGGAAAAAAAAGGATTCGTTCTTTTAATTCACTAAAAACATAGGTTTTAATTATATTTTCGTGCGCCCCGGTACGCTAGTTGGTAGCATGCTGGCTTATCAGTGCGGGGGTCGTGGGTTCGATTCCCGCCACTGCACTGTGTCAGATTTTAGTAATTAAGAGGGACTAAATTCTATAATTCAAAAACGAGTAGAGATAATTCCATGATTTTTGGAACACTTTATTTTTATGACCTAACACAACTTTTGTGAAAATCTTGAGGTGGGCATGGCAATATAACGCCTACCTCTCATACAAATTTTTAAATTAGAGAAAAAACATACACACTATAAATAGAAATCGTTCGTGGTAAATTTCATTCTAACTCAACACACAGAGTAATGTGGGATTTAAAGTTACCCAATTTCTTTAACGTGTGAGTTAAATAGATGATATTTACGATTAACACTAAATGGCACGAAGAATGTTGATGAAGACTGTAGTGGGTCAGAAAATGCATTCCATTCATGCTAGTGTCTAATAACTTTTTCTGTGTTTTTCCTAATAGTCAAAGTAAATTATCATATAAAAATTATAATTTTTCTGTTAATTTAGAGAAAAATTTGTCATGATCTAAAACCGAACAAATAAAATCTCACACATAAATTTATAGATCAACGATAAAAATTCACTATTAAACCACTCACCAGGTACAGTGTAAAAATCGTTTAATGTATATGCTCGACATATGTGTTAATGAAAAATCTTTAATGTTTGTTGATATGCTTTGCTAATGTAGAAGGATAGTATATGATGATATTAGAGAAAAGAACTGCCATTTAAAGTTTTAACTGAAAGTTAAACTGGCAACTATGATAATGACTAGAGAAAAAACATACACACTATAAATAGAAATCGTTCGTGGTAAATTTCATTCTAACTCAACACACAGAGTAATGTGGGATTTAAAGTTACCCAATTTCTTTAACGTGTGAGTTAAATAGATGATATTTACGATTAACACTAAATGGCACGAATAATGTTGATGAAGACCGTAGTGGGTCAGAAAATGCATTCCATTCATGCTAGTGTCTAATAACTTTTTCTGTGTTTTTCCTAATAGTCAAAGTAAATTATCATATAAAAATTATAATTTTTCTGTTAATTTAGAGAAAAATTTGTCATGATCTAAAACCGAACATATAAAATCTCACACATAAATTTATAGATCAACGATAAAAATTCACTATTAAACCACTCACCAGGTACAGTGTAAAAATCGTTTAATGTATATGCTCGACATATGTGTTAATGAAAAATCTTTAATGTTTGTTGATATGCTTTGCTAATGTAGAAGGATAGTATATGATGACATTAGAGAAAAGAACTGCCATTTAAAGTTTTAACTGAAAGTTAAACTGGCAACTATGATAATGACTAGAGAAAAAACATACACACTATAAATAGAAATCGTTCGTGGTAAATTTCATTCTAACTCAACACACAGAGTAATGTGGGATTTAAAGTTACCCAATTTCTTTAACGTGTGAGTTAAATAGATGATATTTACGATTAACACTAAATGGCACGAAGAATGTTGATGAAGACCGTAGTGGGTCAGAAAATGCATTCCATTCATGCTAGTGTCTAATAACTTTTTCTGTGTTTTTCCTAATAGTCAAAGTAAATTATCATATAAAAATTATAATTTTTCTGTTAATTTAGAGAAAAATTTGTCATGATCTAAAACCGAACAAATAAAATCTCACACATAAATTTATAGATCAACGATAAAAATTCACTATTAAACCACTCACCAGGTACAGTGTCAAAAATCGTTTAATGTATATGCTCGACATATGTGTTAATGAAAAATCTTTAATGTTTGTTGATATGCTTTGCTAATGTAGAAGGATAGTATATGATGACATTAGAGAAAAGAACTGCCATTTAAAGTTTTAACTGAAAGTTAAACTGGCAACTATGATAATGACTAGAGAAAAAACATACACACTATAAATAGAAATCTTTCGTGGTAAATTTCATTCTAACTCAACACACAGAGTAATGTGGGATTTAAAGTTACCCAATTTCTTTAACGTGTGAGTTAAATAGATGATATTTACGATTAACACTAAATGGCACGAAGAATGTTGATGAAGACCGTAGTGGGTCAGAAAATGCATTCCATTCATGCTAGTGTCTAATAACTTTTTCTGTGTTTTTCCTAATAGTCAAAGTAAATTATAATATAAAAATTATAATTTTTCTGTTAATTTAGAGAAAAATTTGTCATGATCTAAAACCGAACAAATAAAATCTCACACATTAATTTTTTTTTTTTTTTTTAACTTTTAACAATTGATATTTAATAAAACAAACTATTTTAGTAAGAAAAATGTTTTTAGTGGCCATGGTCAGCTTTATTTCAAAAAACAGCAAGATATTTTGTTTTTTTTTTATATTAATTAACTTAATTCATATATTAACACATATTGATATATAAAAGTAAAATACTGTTTCATTCTTCATCAGAATCAGTGAAATATATTTCTGGATCTTTCAATAGTGTTAAAATTTCTTTTGTTAAAATCGCTTTTTGGTTTTAGGTGGCTTGCGCAAACTACATATAACTGGATCTGATGATGTTAAAAGTCTATGTAGTAAATCAGTATTTGTGTGAATTCTTGATGTTTTTTTGGTAAACTTTTCACGATAATTTCTATTGTACTTATTTCTAGCTTCCTGAGCTTCTTCAGACAACTGTCCAATAGGAAGTATACTACTTTCTATTATTTCCTTTCCATGGAGGAGAGCCTTATGAACTGTTATTGACATGTTGAACCATGAATAGTTTTTTAAATATATATATATTACTTATAATAATATATAATATATATATATTATATATTATATATTAATATTATATATTATATATATTAATATTATATATTACACTGAAATATATATATATATATGTCCTTTATTTATCTAAATATAATAGAATTACATTTCTGAACACCATAAATACTTAAATAAAGTTCAGTGTGAACATAGGGCGTCAACAAATTTTCTCCATCTGATTCTATCTCTGGCAATTGTTTTTGTTTGATTCCAGGATACTCGAGCAAGTAAACATTCTTGTTTAAGGCAACGAACCCAGGTGTTACGGGGCCTACCTTGGCGGCGTTGTCCTTGGGGGTTCCAGTCGAGGGCTGTTCTTGCAATTTCTGTTTGTGGTCTTCGCAATATGTGGCCTATCCACGTCCACTTCCGTTTACGAATATCAATGTGTGCTGGCAAGGAGTTTGCTCTTTGGAGCAGAGCTTCATTTGAAATACGATCTGGCCAGTGGATGTTAAAGATCTGTCTTAGACATTTGTTGATGAAAGTTTGAATTTTTCTAGTGGTAGCTTGCGTTAAGCTCCATGTGGTGCAGCCGTAAAGTAATACTGACTTCACACTGCAGTTAAAAATGCGGATTTTGGTTTTCCGAGAAATATTATTTCTTCGCCAAATTTTAAATAAGGAAAAGAAGGCTACTCGAGCTTTATTAATGCGATCGGTAACGTCAGCATTTGAACCACCATCCTTAGTTATCTTGCTACCAAGATAACAAAAAGCATCCACATCTTCAATACGTTGGTCATTTATTATTAATGGGGTAACGATATCTGTACCTATGCGCATAAGTTTTGTTTTACTTATACTAATTTTTAAACCAACTTTTTTGGCGTTTTCAGACAGACTTGTAAGTTTAGCTTCTATATCCGAGAAGCGATGGGCCAGTAGACATATGTCATCGGCATAGTCTATGTCATATAGAAAATCAGACAATGTCCAACGAATACCGAAAGGAGCATCTCTGTTGGTTTGTTCCAATACGCAATTGAGCAGTAGCAAAAACAACGTTGGAGACAGGACACAGCCTTGACGCACACCTGTGCCTGGAACAAACGACCGACTCTCATTCCCATTGAAACGTACCCTACATTGAGCGTCCCTATATAGCTCACGTATCATGTTTACTATTTTATCAGGAATTCCCTTGTAGGTTAATGCAGACCACATAGAATTTCGGGATATAGTGTCGAATGCACGTTCAAAATCGACGAAAAGTAAATAAAGAGGGGTGTTATACTCAGCGGACTGTTCAATTATAATGCGCAAGGTATTAATGTGGTCAGCACACGAACGACCTTGTCTAAAACCAGCCTGCTCACCACGCAATATCTGATCCACAATAGGGGAGATTCTATGAAGAATGAGGGTTGCCATTACTTTACCAATGGCGTTTAGAATGGTTATACCGCGCCAATTTTTGCATTGCGTTAAATCCCCTTTCTTGGGTAGTGTGACCACTATACCTTCCTTCCATTCATCTGGTATATAGTCCGTTGCCCATGCTTCTTGAATGATAGGAGTGAGAAACTGCGCTAAAGACCTAGCTCCATATTTTAAAAGTTCAGCAGGAATGTTGTCCGTGCCAGATGCTTTGTTGTTTTTCATGCTATTTAAAGCATATTCAACTTCTGAGCATGACGGTGCCTCTGTAGATATGTCCCTTCTTGGGTTACGACGAGTTGTAAGAAAAAGAGTATCATCTTCCTGGTGATCATTGTGGTTTGTTGAAGCTTGCAAGGAAAAGAAATCGCGCCATCGCTCAAGTTGTTGTTCGGGTGATGTTAATTCAGTTCCATCGGCTGCTTTTAAAATCGTGGTACCTCTAATATTATTTCCACTCAGTTGTTTTATGGCCGAATACACACCACGCAAGTTGCCTGTATTTGCGGCTTGTTCCGCCTGTTCAGCAATGCTATTATAATATTTTTCACGATCAGCGCGTACCAAGTTTCGAACTCGACGAGAAGACTGTTGATATTGCGATCTTGCTTGTTCTTTTTGTGCTTGAGTTTTAGCATTTATACGTTCGCTGTGCAGTCGTTTACGGTTTTGGATCTCAATCCAAGATTCATCGCTGATCCACGGCTTAACCTTGCAGTTTTGTGTTCCAAGCACCGATCTGGCAGTTTCCTTGCAAACAGACGAAACGTCTGCCCATGTGTTCTGATGTTGGTTTTCGAGCAAGGCTGTCCTTAACTTTTCGTTATACATATGTGCAATATTACGATCAAGAAGTCGTGTTGTGTTAAATTTGTCGGGCATATCCCTAGTTTTAATTGCAGCAGGTCTAAAACGAAACGTTGCCACGAGTAAACGGTGGTCACTATCAATATCCGCTCGCCGACGGGTTTTGACATCCATTAAGGATCCCAAAAACAATTTACTCATCAGGACGTGGTCAATTTGGTTGTGTGTGCGGCCAGAAGGACACACCCATGTATACTTGTGTATGTCCTTGTGGGGGAATTTCGTACCACCGATAAATAATCGGTTTCGAGCACAAAAGTCAACCAGCCTGTCGCCGTTGTTGTTCCTCACCGTTCCCAGACCATGTCTTCCATGAACCGCATCAAATTTCTCAGAAATTAATAAAAAAAACGTCTTCTAGAGTTAAGCATAATCTTAATCCAACAGTGACTGTAGGCTAATATCAGCATAAGATTCAGTGATATTAGCATTACGTGGATAGCACAAACGCATTGATTTGTTGACTAAATCATAGCATGGTAATATCTTAGGACTAAAATATTTTAAATGTTGTCTTAACATACGGTAATTATGAGTTGATAAATCACAATCGATCATAAGAGCTAGAGCTGCGTCAGGAGAAAGCCCTACTTGATTATCTTGAATACCCCTGATTTTTTTAAGGGCAGTACCTCTTTTTGGAGAAGCTGTAATTAGTTCGTTAACGATTGTAGCCGACGAACGCTTTCCCGATGACCGAATTTTAATTTCAGCTGCCATTAATACTTTTTCATGGTCTGACGTATTCAAATATTTCTTTGCTTTCCTTTTTTTGTTCTTTCGCAACAAACTTCAAATGTTTTTTTTGGCCTTCCACGTGTTGTTTGAGTGTTGACATCACAAACAAATCTTGTTAAATCAATTATAGTCCCAAGCCAATCAGCATTCCATTCCAAAAATCTCAACTTCTTTCTGTGTGCTTTCTGCCATTTTAACTTTAATTGATGGCAAAACGTACTTACAAAATTATGTAATGTATTTAAATCTACAATTTTTTCGGTCCCAGTACTTATATATCCGCATATAAAATCAAAAACATGGTCATGTCTTTCATTTTTCTCTGTCGACAACCAGACTTCGAAAATTTCACTTGGAAAAATTTGATTGGGCATGATAAGTTTTTGGGTCGGCTTTATCCGGGCGCAAATTGGCGCAGGTTTTTTTTCTGTTCCTACAAAAATAAATGTTTCTTAATAGTGTAGTCTTAAAATTTTCACTAAATGCGACTAAATACTATATTTTCTTTCCCATTTAATATTTCGTAATTAGAAAAAATCTTACCTTAAATGGATGTCACGGTTATCACTTCAAATTTAGTTTTAAACCATTTATTTTAAAACACTTTTCAACTATTGTTAATTAACTGTATTGTTTTTTTATATTCAAAAAGAATTGTGAAAAAATAACATGAAACACCAAAAATACAAACTTTCAAAGTTTACATACTTTCAACAACCACTATAATGAGTTTTTAAGTCTTCAAAACATTCAACTTTGTGATACCGTTATATTTTTGTTGTTTACAATAATTACTTTAAACGTTGTTTTTATTAATACCAGCGTTGTTATTAATCGTATTCAATAAACTTTTTTGAAAAAGGAGACAAAATTTTTTTTTAATTAAATCCCGCTAAAATATCCAAATCTGACACTGTGCACTGGTCTGTTTTCGCTACAATGCGCCGAAGGCCATAGTAGCTAGTGCTCGGTTAGGGTAATAGTATATAATTTGTAATTATATGATTATTAATTAATAAAATAAAATAAATAAAATTATATTTTCATTTATATTTTATTTTAGTTTTGACCAATGTTGTATCCATAAATTAGAAATGATTACAAAAATTTCTTGACCTGATTTTAATCCATAAAACAAAAATGCTAAAGCCTGTCAACATTTACGTTATATTGTATATACAAATTTTGTATATCTAATAAGTTAAAAGATTTTGTCGACATTAGCAGCTTTTTTGCAAGCACATTCCTAACTAAAATTTTACTGACTCAGCTAAATTTTTTTGCTGACTTTACAAACTATTTTTTGAGTCTACAATGAAATTAGCCGAAAATTAGTAAAATACTTGTAACTATCACTAAGAATTATTTATTCAATAACTGTGAGCCCCGGTATGCTAGTTGGTAGCGTGCTGGCTTATCAGTGCGGGGGGTCGTGGGTTCGATTCCCACCAGAGGCACTGGTCTGTTTTCGCTACAACGTGCCGAAGGCCATAGTAGCTAGTGCTCGGTTAGTGTAATAGTATATAATTTGTAATTATATGATTATTAATTAATAAAATAAAAAAAAAAAATTATTCAATAAACAATTAGTTATTCAATAAACAATTATTTATTTAATAAACACAAATTATATATATATACATATTAGGGCGGGTCGATTTAAAAATCGGTCAACGTACAACGAAAATTCTATTCTAGGGATCAAAATAAGAAACTTTGCCGAAGGAACCATACCTCTAAAACGAATTCTGATGTCCCGGCTTTTGACCCGTAGGGTCAAATTTTGAAAAATCCCACTTTGACCCATTTAAAGTGCCCCAATCGAATCCAACCCAACCAAATATAATTTATACATTCATCTGCTAGAGCATCTTCCGGTGAAGAAATAGAGACCCTAATCGTGAAAGGCAATCGACCTACTTTCTGAAATATCTCCATCCCGAGATTTGTACATTTTGCTATAAAAACACGGCTAAAAGGCCCTCTTTCAACTTAAATTTTAACCCCTTAACGGTCACCTAGAATGATGATTAATGCATTAATCTGCTAGCGCGTCTCCCAGAGAAGAAGTAGCTTCTATAATCTTGGAGAGATTAATCCTACTTTCTGAAATATCAAAGTGGCCTTTTTCAAAATTTTACCCTACGGGTCAAAAGTCGGGACATCAGAATTCGTTCTAGAGGTATGGTTCCTTCGGCAAATTTTCTTATTTTGATCCCTAGAATACAAATTTCCTTGTACGTTGAGCGATTGTTTTGCCTCCCTACAAATCGACCAGCCCTAATACATATTCCTCATTTAATTTTATTATCGGATAAATTACACAATTTTAAAATATAAATAGTTTAATATTGTTTTTATATTTCACTTTTTATTTAGTTATTTTTTTTCTTGATCATTCTTGTCCGCCTGTGAATTTGTATGTGTTATTGTTTGTTTCGGTTTTCTTCATTGATATCATGAAGATTTGTATGAAAATATTTCAGGCCTGAAAAAAAATATTTAGTTATATCTACTTTCATAAATAAATATATCTTTTATTTTTTGTTCGCTTCTATCTTCTTTGGCTTCTACTGCTGAAACACTTGCTGTTTTGCTGAAACATAACCATGGGTTTTCCAATAAATTATTTTAAAAAACAAAACGTAATGTCAGAAAATATAAACTTTCTGAAAGAAAACCCTGGCAAATCTATTACAAAAAAGCAGGTATCATATAGGTTTAAATAAACACATTTTTTTTCCCAGAAATTACTTAACAAGCGCTTGTTGTTTTCACATACCATAGACCTGGTACTTTTAGACCCATCAAGTGATCGAGATTTGTAAACCGATAATGTGGCAGGAGATTTGGGAACCGATACTGTTTTCATCAACCCAGGGACTAGTACTTGTATTTTATATTCCTATCACGTGATATATACTTTAGGAACCGATCCTGTTTAACATACCACAAGACTTGTACTTTCAGCCCAATCACGTGATAGATACTTTTAGGCCTGTCATGCCTGTAGGTTAGAAACCGATTTTTTTTCACCTATCATGTGATATATGTTTAAGAAACCGGTCTTTTTTTCACGTATCACGGTACACGTCCCATACAAATTCAAAATTACTTTCCCGCAGGGTCCTTATATTAAACATAGGTACCCCAAACGTACATGTATGTTTTGTGTTACTATATGATAACTACAGGGTGTTAAGGGTTATACTTGATTTTTTGTTATTTCTATGTTGAAGCATAAAAACTATTTGAGTCATAGAATCCTTTTACTCTACTTTATTTTCGTTTTTCTTTTTTTCTTTTTCTTTTTTTTTTTTTGATGTTTTATTTAACAACCCTAGTCCGGAATGTCGTTGTAAAATAATTCATATACAAAAGATTTTTTTGTATATTTTACATATTTTTATAAAGGATTTATAAAGGATTTTATTAAAATACTCTTAGTAAAAAAGGTAAAAAACGTAAAAAAGAAAAGACACGAATTTAAGTTAAGTTAATATGATTTGAAAATATAACATTTAAGATATACTCTTAAATATTTTTTGTTAAAAACAAGCGACGAAAATAATTCGAATTTTTAAATTTGACATTTAAATCAATTGCACTTTAAAAGAATACATTTGATGATAATGTGGGGAATTTATAGCTAAGCTTCAGATAGTTTCTATATCTTTAATCATTTTGTAAATTTATTTTACTCTTAAAAAACAAAAATAAATAGATAATATTTGAAAAAATAAAAATAAATTTTATCGTTTATTAACACTGTAAATTCTTATTTTCATTAGAAATTTTTAGTTAAAAATAACTGCAAGATTGCGTATTTATGGTAAATTGCATTTCGAGAGACTGGTAGAATTATTTGGCCGAATTGTCTGCAGTTTTCACTAAATATTTTTTGATATCAAATGTTAAATAAAAAGAGGTTGAAAATATTGAAATTCGACACTCTATTAACAACAATTTTATACTGTTAAATTTTTGAGATTGTAATGCGAGTATGATCATATTCGGCAATTATTACATTGAACCCGGAAAAAATCACTGCATATTTGGAAGCAATACTAGTTATGCTTTTGGCTTCTTTACTGCAGTAATGTGATGGCAAAAATATTATTAGCCTTATATCAGTACAACTTTTGCAAACTTTACCTCTGTCTTGAATGCCGTATAGAAGCGCTTAAATAACCACATATAATTGCAAATGCTTTTAAAATTAAGATTTTTATTTACTGGCTTTGTATGTAGTTTGAAACTCTATTTGCATATGTAAAACGATTTTATACAGATTTAAAATGCGTTTCATAATTGACTTTGGATTTAGTTATATATGCATATTTTTCATTTGTATTGTGTGTTGTAAAAATGTAAATTTATATCAGTATGGAAATCTAGTTTATTTTGTATTATTTCTCTATTTCAGGAAAAAAAGATTTTGAATTTATATCTATGTTGTGTTACTCCTTTTTGCAACACAAAGTAGATAGTATTTTAAAACATAATGTTTGTGTTTGTATTACATCGACTTTTATAATTTAATACTATTTAATAGTTAATATTTTACAACATGAGAGAAGAATGAAATATCGCTACCTCGAAATACGGATGGCGTAATTGAAATATTTCGGTTTTGAGATTATTGTATATTCATATAAACTTCGCACGCTCATTCAATGATATTATCAGTTTCTTCCAAAGCCTTATAATTTCCCAGATCAAAAAGTCGTTACACAAAGAAAACTATTTAGTTGTGAAAAACTAATCCTTAGGTTGAAATGAACGAAATGTTTGCTTGTGAAAAGTTTGAATGCACATTCGATTGCGATAAGCAAATAGTTTAATTACAGCAACCAAACCATTTAGTCGGAAAGAAGTTCTGTTGTCGAGCTTAATCTCATTTTTGTGTGTAGTAATAAATTAAGTTTCAGAAAATTTGCTTATTAGTTCAGTTGTTTAGATTTTAATAAATAACATTCTAAATAATATGGAAACAAGCTTAAAAAACCGCGGAAGCTCGTACTTCTTAAAAGGTGGGTGCCCAAATTTGCATTACATAAAGAAAGAGTTCAAAATAATTTTGAAAAATATTCGAAAATAACCTTCAGTAGAATATAACTTCTTAATATCGCCTTGAAACTAATTCTAGGATATGAAGTGACTTCCATAAAACCCATTTTTGTAGCCGTTAGAGCAGCATTCCGCACCTGTAAAAAACTGTGGACAGTTATCATACACCACTGGACGTATCGAAAATATATTTACAAATTTTGTTCGTTTAAATATATTTTGGACCCGGTTGATGGCGCTGGACAAATTTACGAATATATTATTTATGGTTGCATTTATGGTCCGATTTATACCATATTTAGAATGTATATTGTTTACGAAACAAGAAAAAAATACAAAAACTAACCCTGAAATCGAGATATTTACAGTTGAATTTACGATCCTGTTTGGCCCATATTTAGAAAGTATATTCTTTATGTGGAAAGAAAAAATTCACCTTAAAATAGATCCAGTACGCTCACATAAAAAATTCGGTTATCTCAACAGAATTTTTTCCAGAATAACTGCCGATATTTAACTACTAACGAAAGTTTGTTTTTTAAACTACCGATAGAAAAAGTTGAAAAATATATTTCAATGTATTTTAATAGATTCATCATTTGAAAACAAACTTTACGTGTAACTTTATTTTCAGAATTCACGAAATTTGAGATTGCGATTAATTATTTTTAATTTTTTAGTTCAAATAAAATATTAAAACAATTATAGCTTTGAAACTTCATTTTCCATGTCATGTTCCGTAATAAATATATGTAAAACAAATATTACAACTAAAGGGTGTTTTTTATACAGGTATATAACTTTAAGTTGGCAACACTTTTTCAACTGGCGGCCATTTTGTCAAGTGATTTATGTCTAGTTTGGCTTGGCTTTTCAACATGAATAGACTGAGGCCTGAACAACGCTTCCAAATTGTGCAAATTTATTTTGAAAATCATGGTTCTGTTCCAAATACATATCGCGCACTACGTCCATTTTACGGGCACCATAATGGTCCATTAGAGCAATCAATTCGATTAACTGTGGAACGTTTCCACACCACATTTACTCTAAATGATAATATGCATCCACAGAGACGTCGTACAGTGCGTACAGAAGAAGTCATTGTTGCTGTAGAGCGTAGCGTAGAGGAAGACCCCAAATCAGTCTATGCGGCAATGGTGACCGCTATAGAGCCATGATTACTAACATTTTCGTTCATCAATTGAACAACCATGATGTACAGGAGCTGTGGTTTCAACAAGATGGAGCAACCTGTCACACAGCTCGTACCACAATTGATTTATTGTAGGAAACGTTTGGTAACCGCATAATTTCAAGTTTCGGACCCGTGGATTTGCCTCCAAGATCGTGCTATTTAACGCTGTTTGACTATGAGATAGGCGTGGTAGAGAAGATTAAGCATACTTTTCTAAAAATCATAACTACATTGTAAATTTTTTATTGAATTAGACTGCTCAGTTTCTGGTAACACAACCTTCATCAGTAATCCTTTTTGACAATACTGTAATTATTTGTTATGGTTTCTATTGTTTGATTGCATCTATATGAAATGTTTAGTTTTTTTTTTTTTTTCTGTCGGGATATGTGAAGTCGATAGTCTACGCCGATAAGCCCGAAACGATTGAGCACTTGGAGGACAACATTCGCCACGTTATTGCCAATATACGGCCACAAATGTTGGAAAAAGTCACCGAAAATTGGACCTCTAGATTAGACTACGTCCGAGGTCATATGCCAGAAGTCATATTTAAATTATAATGCCAGAAGATTATCTTTCGAATAAAATAAATTTTATGTCAATTTAAAAAATTCATTTTTGTTTTATTCCATTTCAAAGTTCTATACCTCTATAAAAAAAACACACCTTACTATCAAAAGACAAATTGTGACGACTTAGCCTCATTTTCATAATGTCCCGTTAGCTACTAGATGGGACTTTGACTAACACATTTGTTGTTTTTTCCCATATAAATTTTCAATATAAAGGTTCAGTAAACGGGACTTAAACTTAAAAACTTTTATGTTTTGTTATAAAATTAAACATTAACTAATTTAAATTTTTATAATTAAAAACCACTGAAATATGTATTTATACTGTAAGCACCTAAAACACTTCCATCATTCAGTTAACTAACCATACAACGACACCAGACTGGCAAAGAGTATTAATAAAAATAGAAACAGACATACACACAGCCATTCTTATCGAAAATTATGAATTTCTAAAGCAATTACATTAACAAAATATTCCTGAAAAAGTTAGACAAATACCCACACTCATACAAATAAGACTGTAAAAATAACAGAAAAAGTTACCAAAAAAAAAAAGTTCAAAATTACGTTGCAGGAAAAAGCAGTCAAATTGGCAAAATTTTTTTGCTAAAAAACAGCAAAAAAAATTTTTAAATCTAATATAAGTGTGAACTTTTTTATCTATATATATAAAAACTCATTTTCTGTTTGATTTTTCTCTATATAAATTTGCAATTCTCAACGGCTTTTCCTCAAATTTGGCATGAATATTCCGCGGACCTCAACTTAGATCGTAGTATAGTTTTCACTAACCATGCCCTCTTGTACGCCTACTTTTGACAAAAAATGTAAAATTAAAATTTTTTTCACATTTTTTTAACTTTTTTCGTTTATGTTCGTATACAAACTTCTTAAAAAGTTTAAACGGATTTCTTTCCTCTATACAGATTTGCAATTATCAACGGCTTTTCCTCAAATTTGGCATGAATATTCCGCGGACCTCAACTTAGATCGTAGTATAGTTTTCATTGACCATGCCCACTTCTACGCCTACTTTTGACAAAAAATGTAAAATTAAAATTTTTTTCACCTTTTTTTAACTTTTTTCGTTTATTTTCGAATACAAAACTCTAGGAAAGTTTTAACGGATTTCTTTGTAATTACTCACATATGTTCTACGTTTCCCGAGGAAGGCCACAGTAAAAGTTTCATTGCCATAGCCCACTTCAATACCAACTTCTGATCAAAAACGTCAAAATCAAAAATTCCACTATCTGTATATATAAAACTCATTTTCTTTTTGTTTTTCCTCTATACAGATTTGCAATTCTTAGCGGATTTTCCTCAAATTTGGCATAAATAATCCTCGGACCTCAACTTAAATCGTAGTATAATCTTCATCAAACATGCCCAACTCTACGCCAACTTTTGGCAAAAAATGTAAAATTAAATCAACTTAAATCGTAGTATAGTCTTCATCGAACATACCCAACTTTTGACAAAAAATATAAAATTAAAATTTTTTCGCCTTTTTTAACTTCTTTCGTTTCTTTTTAAATACAAAATTCTAAGAAAGTTTTAACCGATTTCCTTGAATTTACTCACATATATTTCCAAGTTTCCCGAGGAAGGCCTCAGTAAAAGTTTCAGTACCATAGCCCACTTCAATACTGACTTTTAATCAAAAAACGTCAAAACCAAAAAATTCCACTAATTTTAATAAAGCTTATTTTTTTAATTTGAAAGTATTCAATACAATCAAAACATTTTTGGAAAAACCATTTCGTTTTTAAGAGTTTTTTTCTCTCGTATAATATAGCAACTGATTTTTTCGCAATGTCTGTATGATTTAATTTTTAAAATTTTTATTTTTCCTTACCGTTTTTGGCAATAACAAGTCCATAAAAAAAAAGAAAACAATTTCTTTAAGGATAAACTTTTTGGAAACCATGCAGTAAAATCAATATGAGACATCTTCTATGTAAATAAAGTTATTTTCTGAGTGTTTGTTCGCCATACAAACATTTATTTCTCAACGGATTTCTTTGAAATTTTGTATACTTGATCCTATTACTACAGGCAAGGTTGCTGTTATGCTGTTTAACAGCCACGCCCAAATTTTACACCCACTTAAAAAAATGAATTTGTTATTTAATAGTAACATTTCAATTTTTCAAGGGATTTCGCTCGAACTTTTTACACATGTTCCTCAATGGATATCGCCAAAACTTTGTATACAAAATTCGTTTACCACGGGCCAGGTTTCCATGCAATTTCTAATTGATCACTCCCACTTTTTCAAAAACATGTGAAGTTTGTACAGCCCGCATTCGTTGTTTGTTAAACCAATTTATATTTTCTTACGGATTTTGTTCAAATTTGGCACTCAAAGTTTGTACATCTAGGGCGAGGTCCCAAATACTACCGCTACCATGTAAAGACCAAATGTGGATTTCCGATATCAAATGTTATTTTCCAAAGTGTGACAATTTATGAAATGAATTGGGTCCAGTTTGGATGTTTCATTAACAAATTTTTATTTTTACCAGATTCCGTAGAAATTTTAAAAAGCTGGCCCTCCAAAAGATCGCTCTATATTTGTTTATGTAATTGAAATAATATTAGATTAACTATATATACAGCCATCCACCCATCCAGTTATTTTTTTAATTTTGTTTACAATTTTTGCACAAGTTTGGAAGAAAATTCTAATAAACATTAGAAAATTATAAACATTCATGTACTTTAGTAGAACTTTAAAATTATGCTTTGGGAATTTTCACAGTATCATAAAAACAGGGCACACTGCAGTGATGTGGCGTCGGCAGCTGTCGCTGTCATAATAATAAAGATAACGAATTGGAGAAAAATCGGTATATATTTTAAGTCTTTGTTTTCAATATGGGTTATTTCAAACAGATAGTTATAAATAATAAGACAACTAAAATACGGCTCTGCTTTTATAAGGTAAATAAAAGACAGAATTGTATCTGTCTTTATTATTTCCTTTTTTCCTTTTGTATGTACTTCGTAATGATATATGTCAAATACTGCAACGTAATCTAGAATTGATTTTCCAACGCTTTCAATATATATATGCATTGTTAAAAGAAAAATATTTTTTAAATGATTTCTTTGGCTTTCTTTAATATTATAAAATATTTCAAAAAACACAAAAACAAGTTAGTATAGTCCTTCAATCTTCAATCTTTAATCTTTAGGTTTTTTTTCTTTTTTTTTAAATCTTGAATATTTCTTATAGTTCTCTTTTTTTTTAGTTTATAATAAACCTAAAAAAAAAAATTCCAAATATCTTATGATGTGAGCAAGATTATTCGAGTTCAAGATCATTTGTTTTTTGTTAAACAAAAAATATCTTTACAATACAATGTGTTCACTCCACTTGTCTCTTTTATACTGTAACAATATAAAACGACCTCTTCTGGTTTTGATTATGAAAATAATAATTTTAGAGTTCATCAAAAAAAAATAGTTAAAAATTTAGTATTTCATTAAGTTAAAATAGCATAATTTTTAACTAAAAATTAGTTTAAAACTTGCAAAGTTGGATTACAAATTTTTCTACTAACTTTTTTCTATGAGTGTACCCCCACAAAATGTTAACCATTAAAAGGACATCATCTGTTATTGTAAAATAAGTTTAAGAGAGTAGAGAGATATTTTAGGAAATAAATAAGCAAGAGTTTAACGACAATTTAAACTTTAAAACAATTTTGTGAAAGCAATAAAACAACAGAAAAAATTTCAAAAAAAATCGAATCTTCTACAAAAGTGTTTTAAATTTAAAAACAATGGAAAACTTCTTTCAGTTTATAGTTAAAACTGTTATATGTAACATTTATATTGGAACTTAATAAGTATTTTTATACAAGTAATTTCAAAAATTTTCTAATACCTGGTTAAACTAACTTTAGATGATTTTTTAATTGAGAGAAACTATGCTAGACTAAAAAAACAATGACTTGAAAAGTTTCACGTCGAAAAGTCTTCACATAATAAATTGATGACAATTTAAAAGTAAAAAAATTAAAAAAAAAAATGCCTTAAAACTTACTTATTAATTTTTAAATAAATGTTCTTTTGCTCATTGGTTTTTAACTTTCAGACCGAAACCAATACAAAACGGAGTCACCAAATTTAATATATATATATTCACAGAAAAAGTAATCTCCAGATCGCAGCTAGGTGGCGTTTTAAAAGTGAAATCTAAGTTTTACGATTTTTAAACCTTTGCAGTTTTTTCCGTAGGTTTTTTGCGACATTTAAAGAAATGAGAACAATATTTAAAAATTATGTAATTTTATACAGATTGAGGAAAACAAAATTGATATCAGCGCACCAACAACTGGATACGATCATCACAAACTTAGAAGCAAATGACGTAAATTTTTTTAAAATATTTTTTTTTGCATCTGATATTCGCAATTATTTGTTAACTGAGTTACTGAGTTTGCGTTGACTGCGTTAGCTAAGTTTCTTAGTAAGAAGCATTTTAAAACGCAAAAGTTTTATGAACTGTTTGAAAATTTTCCGAAATGTAATTATTTTTTTTTTTAAGTTTTTTTTTAAAAAAAAAAAAAACATAGCTTGAGTCAATAAATAGGTATCTACAGTTTGAATAAATTCATAAAATATTTCATTCCCAGCGGCAGTTTTCCAAACACATGTCGCGTTGTGACAACTAAAGCGCTTTATCAATTCCGCCAAAACGTACACAAACTAAAAGACTTTAATGAGCTTAATAACAAAATCAAAAAGGCATCAACAAGTTTTTAGGTCTTTAAATTACATGGATCAAACAAACTTTCTAAAATCCAAAAATCATCTTTATAAGGTTCGTTCGTTAATCAGGTCACTTTGAATATTTTAATTGGGTTTTAATGGGCAGAATGTCAGTTATGAAAATATTTATTTGGTTTAAAACAACCCAGCAAAATGTTTCAGAATAGATTACCTCAAAACCTGTTCTACAATAGCTTCTTTTACCACCGGTTACATGGAGTCGGTTCTGGAACAGGTTACTGAGCGTCAAAATGTAAGGCTTCATTATCCGTGAACTAGTTATTCAACTGGTTCAAGAACCGGTTCTAAAGCAACCAGTTCTTGTTTTTAGGTAAATAAGCTATTGCAAATAGGACAAGCTCCGTACACACGAAATAAATGTTCTAATTTTCGTTTATTTTACAAAACATTTGGTTAATTTGAAATTTTTTCGTAATTTTAGTCATGGATATAATAATCCAGTGTATAAAAATAATCGATTGCAGAACAGAAATTGGAATGTGTTATAATACAGTATAAGTTGTTCTAAAACGTGTTATTTGGATTTCACTATTTACTATTCCCAGTACGGAAATGTGTATTGTTAGACACATTTTGGCTTTTACAACCCAAAAACTATCAATTTAAAAATTTCGCTATTAGTTGGCTGACAAATTGGAATACGGTATGTCTAAATTATGATATTATTTTTTCTTTATTTATTTCTTTTATTTCACTTAAGGTGACTTTTTCGTACAAGAAAAATGGAATTTGTATGGACCTGACGGAAATACAAAATATTGGCGAGACCTACGTAAAAAAAAACAATACTTGTCACGTTACAATATTTGTGGCGGTAATTATTACAACACGCTTCAAGTTTGACCCCTTAAATCAAAAACAAGAGTACCGACCATTGATCCTCAATGTTTCGGAAACGTTGATTTTAATGGCGTACCAAGATTTTTGACTTATCGGCTAGATTTTATTTTAAAAATGTCACAAAAAAAAAAAAAAAATAAAAAGACAACAAAAATTTTAAATACAAATTTATATTGAAAAAAAAAAAAAAACATCCTAGCAAAATATTTAAAAATGAAAAATAAAAAATCAATAATTAAAACAAAACCTGATGGAAATGGCTATCACTTTGTGGACATATCAACATTAGGGTGTCCCATTCAAAAAAAAATTTTGGGGATCATTCTTAATTTGAATACTCATAAGGCTAAGAATTTTTGAGAATTTTTTCAGATTTTTCGGAGGTGGTTTAGAGGTCGCGCAAATCGATTTTTTACCAAAAATCGAGCTTTTTGGGCTTTTTTTGAATTTTGCTTGAAAATTGGTAAAAAATCGGTATTTCTTCAGCTTCTGAGTCAATATTCTTAAAGAAAATTTTCCGATCTTTAATTTTATGTGCATAAATAATAAGTTTCGGCAATGATTTTGCACATTTTGACAATTTAATAACGGTTTTTCGTAAATTTTCAACAAATATGGAAAATAATGCTTTATAACTTTTAAAATTCGTATGAAGACTAAAAAAACTAATGATGCAGTTTAATAGATTATTAAGTTTTAAATTAATTAGCAGAAAAATAAAATGAATTTTCTCTCACCGTTCTCGAGTTATACCCTTTTAAAGCTTTGTACACATTGTATGAAATGTATAATACTATAAGGTGTGAACTAGGTTTGCATTGGTTCAAGCTTTAAATAATTGGATTTAGAAAATGTTTTTACAAATAAAATAATAGTTACTTACCACTCATACATTACAATTATATTAAAAACAAAAAAAAATAGATTTGTTATAAATCATTTATTAGTGTTCTTGCGATGCTGCTCTACCCCCTGCAGTAAACTCTGAAAGTCTGTTTCAGAAGTTGTGATATTTTTTTTTTTTTTTGCTTCCTGAAATGATTTGTTGTTTTCCCATTTTTCTGGATCCGTTTGAAAAAAATCAGTAAATGTTGCAGGCTTCAAAAAAAGTTAGGCTGGCTTTTGTAATAAAACACTGAATTTGTTTATTTTCAATCATGTCTTCTGTTAAATTTCCTTTCACTAATTCGTTGTTATTACTTGGTTCATGTAGGTTTCTAAGCATTAAACGCAAAGTTTTGGTATCTATACGTTCATCAAAAAACGATAAGAAAGGCTTTCAGAGTCTCGCATGCAACTTTTTCATTAAAGCGTTTGTAATCATACAATTGTTTCAAAAGTCTAAGGTCATTGAGAGGAGCGTATCGGGGACACTGGCATAGGTACCAATTTTTAAAATATACTCTTAAAATAAATGAGGTAAACTCCAGCAAGGCATCAATTTTTGAATTTTGAATGAAAGGTTGTAGCTGGTTTCGAAAAATACATATTTTTAGAGAGTATATAATTTTCATCATCCAGCGAGCTCGGTTAATGGCTCCAGGAGATTTTATTGTTGGATGGGGCTCAGGTCTATCACCCAAAAAAATAAGGCTCAGTTGCAGCATTTCTTTATAATCTTCCCTTGGTTGCATATTCTCCAGCTGCTAATTACCGGAAGAGGACTCTAGCATAAAAGCTTTATCTCAAGCCATAAAATTTATCTCAATCTCAAGCAAGCGTCTTCCACTTATTAGTTTACAAAAATTTTAATTGCATTGTGACTTGTTATCTCTAAACTAACTGCCAAAAATAGGGTTGTAGTTCCCCCAAATCCAATAAATCATGAATTTTAGTTCGAGCCATATCAGTGCCACCTAGTGATAACGGCTTTTTGGCTACTTTTTTTTGCTGTCCACAGCTTGACAACACTTAAAACTAAGCTTTGACATACAATAAATAAATTTTCAAATCTCATAATCTAAAGTTTACAACAAATCGGATGCCCAAATCTTATAGTACTAAAAATTTCATACAATGGGTGCAAAGCTTTAAAAGGGTATAACTCGAGAACGGTAAAAGAAAATTATATTGTTTTTTCTGCTAATTTATTTAAAACTTCATAATCTTTTAAACTGCATCATTAGTTTTTTTAGTCTTCATACAAATTTTAAAAGTTATAAAGCATTCTTTTTCATATTTGTTGAAAATTTACAAAAACTGTTATATAATGTATTAAAATGTGCAAAATCCCTGACGAAACTTATTACTTATGCACATAAAATTACAGATCGGAAAATATTCTTTAAGAATATTTACTCAGAAGCCGAAAAATTAACGATTTTTTAGCAATTTTCAAGAATAATTCAATAAAAGCCCAAAAAGCTCGATTTTTGGTACAAAATCGGTTTGCGCGACCTCTAAACCACTTCCGAAAAATCTGATAAAATTCTCAAAAATACTTTACCTTATGAGTATCCAAATTAGGAAAGATCTTCCGAGAAAATCCAAATTTTTATTTTTTTTGGGACAACCTAATCAACATTCATCAAAACTGTATTAAAATTTTTGTTTCAAATATCTAACTAATAGTATACGAAGAATAATATAATATTCTTTACAGAAATTTAATGCATTGATGATGACTTCATATTTCGATTAACACGTATGCTACAACAAATGCAAGTTCATTGCTGGCCGCAAATGCTTCCAAAATTTTAAGTTATTTTCCCAATAACTAAATTTTTTTTCAAGCAGATGTATATCTTATGATATATTCGTTAGAACAATTCGTATAAACATTTGTGTATATTTTTTCATTGGTTTAAATGGTAAATGTTTGACGGAATCCTATAAAAATTAGAAGTCTGTATAAAATTATTGGAGTCTATGTACAGCAAATTCATCAGAATCTAATATATTTTCCTTTCGATAACGAGAGAGATTTCCTTTAAATATTTCAATGATTTAACCCCTTCTACCACTCTTTATCCATATATCACACTTAATGCTTATATTTTATATTATGGTATCCCTTAAAAATATATATGTCATTACACCCACCAGTTTTGTAACAGTTTTGTTTCCCGCAAGTCGGCTAAAACCTGGATATTTTGGAAAAAACTAATTGTTATTAAAAATTTCCAAAACTTTTTATAAAATTAATTTTAAAGATTTTTTAAATATGACTTATTTGGGATGTTGAAAGTTGGGCAACAATTTGGGATGTACGCGGGATAATCCACATCGATTAAATTCAAAAAGGAAAAACAATATACGTCCCATATTGTGGGCGTTGTGGTGTAATGGTTAGCGCGTTGGAATTTTACACAGAAGGTCCCGGGTTCGATCCCCGGTGCCGGCAACATCAAAAATAATATGTATGAGTTTTTTCTATCCCTCATACGTATCGCAATGTCCACCGTCGGTGTTCCCATAGCAATTAACCCCACCGAAGTAAAATAATGAATCAGGGCTTCAATAAGTTCGCCAAAAGCTTCAATAAGTTCGCCAACTCTCCATCAAGTGGCGAGCAACAACTGTTCTAAGACTTATCATCTCGCGCAATTACAGTGTTGCCATGTCTGAAGCCCTTCATCTTTCCCCACCTTTCATCTCTATACTATCCCTTTCCAAAAGAAAGCAACACACTAAATATATAGGAAGTATTTCCTGAGTGTTGCCTCTCTTTTTTATAAAAAAAAAAAGAAATGGCTATTTTATGGACCTCGAAAAATACTGTGTGACCGGCTAGTCAACATTTTTGATTAGATTTGATAATTATGTTTAATGTAAATTAAGTTCAAATATTTCCGTGTTTACATCTCGAATATCTCAGTATCGCGAGCAGGTGAAAGTTTTCTGAAACCAGATTCGTAACAAGCGTACTGATAAAGAAAGTATTTATTATAAAGCAAAAACACATATCACTTAGTAATTTTAACACCAATACGGTACTGTATATATCTCATTTCCAATTCACAGTAAATATTGTTGTAGATAGATCAATTTAATTTTGCAAAAAAAAAGAAGTGTTAGAATGATCTTATAAATTTTAAATTAATACTATAGACGACCCTTACGTCCATCAAAACCTCATTTTCTAAACAAATTTAGACAGCTCTGTTTTAATATAAAACAACGATATATTTTATTAAAGCCCGTTATAAATTCTTTACGCTGCTCTAATAAATCCTTAATAATATGACGAAAACTGATGTTTTCCTTAACAATTTTTTCATACCTTTTTTCCTCCATAAATACTTAAAACAACAAAACACACAAACAAGTTGTTGAAAAAATTTTCTGACAACTTTAACTCACAAACTCTTTTATACACTATTGTTTAATATAGTTTAAGCGTCCCGAGCAAAACAAATTATAATTGGTTTTATATTTGTTCATCTTAAAATATTTTATAATTAAGAAAGAATAAATAAATATTATAATAAAGAATAACTTAGCGTTTTAATCTTCGTTTCTATTAAAAGGACAGGTGCCATGGTTGCAAATGTTTTGAGCAACACTGTATATGATTGTATATATGCATATAACAACATATTGTTAAATATTAACCTTTTTAAAATAGGATATTAAGCATATACATAATATGATATAATAGATCTGTTGTCATATATAATAATACATTCTCATATATAACAAAATATATGGTGACATTATAAGATATATAATTTCTCTAGTAAAAACATTTACGTATATTACATGCATTATTTTATAGAAATATATATGTTATTATATGTAAATAGATATATTTATGAATGTTTATATATAATATTTGTTTCCTTTAGTTTTTTATTTCGATGCCATATATAATTACATCTTATTACATATCGACCAATATATAATCGCATATGGCATAAACTAATATATATGGTTAATCTGATTATGCATCACACAAATCAAAATTACATTTAATATTATATAGTGTAGTATTACAAAAAATGTTTTCTATTTTGGATAAACCGATATTTTTATCTATTCATAGATATATGTAAAGATATATCGTTCCATACCAAAAATGTAGATCTTCTTTTATATAACACTATATATTGCTGCATTTAAAGTCTGATGGGTGTATATTAGTCTGTCCCAAATTTAAAACATTTACGAATTTCGTCACATACTCAAACTTATTGAGCTGTTTATAGATGAAAATAAAACATTTTTGGAGTTTACTTTTAGTTGGTACCCTCGGCATTCGTAGACTAATTTTACAATTTTTTAACAAAATAGAGTTTAAATACTTATACAATTTAAATAGATTAATTGTGGTCCACCACAAGTAATTTTATTTATTACTTGTTTTAAATTGAAAGATGTGATTGAACAACATTTTATAAATGTACGAGGGCGGATCAATAATTCCGTGACTTTTTGAATGAAACACAGTTTTTTTTTGCAAAAAAAAAATATTTTTCAACATAATGTCCTTTTAGCTCAATACACTTAGACCAACGTTTCTCCAATTTTTGTATCCCTTCCAAAAAATAGGATTTTTCGAGGTCCATAAAATAGGCATTTGTTTTATCAATAATTTCATCGTTGGACCTAAATCTCTTTCCACCGAGCCAGTTCCTTAGGTCTGGAAATAGGAAATAGTCACTGGGGGCTAAATCCGGAGAATATGGCGGATGATTCGCAGCCCAATTCATGGAATTTTGCCATTGAGACTATACACGTGTGCACCCGTTCATTATCTTGATGAAAAATATCTATTTTCTTTGCCATATGGGGTCGTTTTTTTTTTAATCCTCGTTAAATCGGTCCAATAAGTTGGCACAATATTCGCCGTTTATTTTTTTTTCCCTTTTGAAGGTAATCGATGTGGATTATCCCGCGTGTATCCCAAACTATTGCCATCACCTTATTGACCGACAAACTTACCTTGGCCTTCTTCTTAGCCGGTTCACCCGGAGAAACCCATTGTTAAGACTGCTGCTTGGTCTCCGCAGTGTTGTAATGGATCCATGTTTCATCCACAGTTACAAAACGCTGTAAAAACTCATTCGAATTGCTGTTGAACAACTCCAAACAATCCTTTGAAGTTGTCATACGATTACGTTTATGGTCTATTTAGAGCAAACGCGGCACACATCTTGCAGACAGCTTTCTTAAACCCAACTGATCATTTAAAGTCGAAGCCACACTGCCATATGAAATGCCTTTGGCCTAAACAATCTCACGCACTTTTACTCTTCGATCGGCCACCATATCGTGGATTTTTTCGGGTGTATTGACATCAATTGGCCGTCCAGAAAGTTTAGCGTCATTTGTACTTGTACGACCACAACGAAAGTCAGTAAACCACTTTTTTACCATTGAAATCGATTGTGCAGATTCCCCATAATATTTATCAAGCTTTCGACTTTTTTCGCAAAAAATAATGTTTAATGAACACTCGAAATTCACTTTTTTCCATTTTGAAAAAAATAGAATGGCTGTTAAACGCAAAAATGACGGAACTTGCTCAAAATTTTACAGTAGTCTATTAATAGGTGGTACTTGATGGGAGCAGTGTTGCATTTCATATAACTACGAGGGAAATTCGAAAAGTCATAGACTTATTGATCCGATCTCATATACCCAAAAAATATGCTCAGTAAAACTGAACTTTTGGGCCATATTTTTTACATAAATTCAACAAAAAAAAAGCGGTTAGCAAGCTATAAGCATTCTCGATTTTTTTATTTTTTCCTTAATCAACTGAGCAACCCATCGTTTCAGCACAATTACGTAAAATTGTCCATTTTCGGGACACCCTGATGTGTATTCCTCTTCTTATTATCCACTTAACATCATGTGAATCATATGGCCTTATGGGTTGTATATTATAACTTAAAAAGGCTTATGTTGGAACTTTTTTGAAAAAAAGTTTCTTAATATTTCTTTATATACTTTACGGATATGATAGGAAGAACATACTTTGTATGAAAATGTTTTTATTAATATTTTTTTTTATTAATGAATAATCATGTAATTACAAATAATATCCCATTACCCTAACCGAGCATTAGGTTTTATTTCTTTTGTTTCTGTTGGGAATCGAACCCACTACCCCCCACACTAATAAGCCAGCTCGCTAACAACTAGCCTGCCGGGGAGCACTGTATGAAACTGTATATGTTTTTACACAATCATATACAAAAATATAACATTTATTGCAATTTTACTAGACTAAAACTCGGATCTAATTATATTTAGATCTGAAACATTTACATAAAATTATATGCAATTATATTAGGTCAAAATCCCGATACAAACACATCTGGTATTTATATAATCACATATATTTGTATCAGTTTAGATATAAACTGATACAATTAGATAAACAACTGAAAAAGTCTAAAACAATTCTACCGGGCCATAATTCGGATATTACTTTATCAGTCATTCATCTAATTGCATTAGATTAGATCAAAACTCATACAAGTAGATACAACTATATGGGCCCATATTTCGGAAGAAATTTTATAAGATTGCATATCGCGCCATATATACACAGAAAAAAATTTAGCTATTTGCCAACTAAAATTCGGTTACTATCACTCAAATTCGGCTATTACGATTTTCAGACAGTTGGCACAACTTTACATTAGTTTTCGCAGCAAAGTTTGGTTAATTCAACAGAATTTTAGTTGCAAACACCCAAAATTTTCAGAAATCTAAAGTAAATATCGTTGTATTTACTGAATTTATAAATTGTTACGATTAATATACACATTTTAATTCGGTTGACACTTTATTTCTCTGTGTGTAGAAATTGATCAGACTACATTAAGCTCCATATAATTTTTTTTAATCGTGTTATAATACATTTATAATAATATATTCCGTCTTATAAAAAATATTTTTGTGTGTTATATAAGATATGCTTATATATGGTACTATATGAATAATGCAATTCAATATATAATTATATATGAAATTAAGATTAACAATTAAGATTGAGATATGTTTTATATTGCAACATCATTAATATTTTCCATGCGTATTAGACATAATTACATATTGCAATATATAACCCCTTATGTACTAATATACGCACAGATGTCCAAATTATTTTTCTATAAATGTTTTCATATTTTTATTAATGTCATTGGATACAATATAAATCCAATTTGATATTGAAATGTTTCATTCTTTCCATCAGAAATTATATATCTCTTTGGGTCTTATTAGATTCAAGTAGATATATATTCATCACACGGGATATTTTGGAATCCATCAGGACCTTAAACTAGATATTTTTGGAGACCTCAAATTTGAAATAAATTTTGATCTAACTTAATCCGGTAATGTATTTAGGGGATTTAATCGGATATTACTGGATATCACAATTTTGATATAAACTTGGATAAGTATCAATATCTATCTATATTAAATGGTATTTGTATTTGAGATGAAATTTTTTTTTGATCGGGGTGTTACAATATTGTCAATTAATAAAAGTATAGAGCAATTCCATATGAAAGCGATCACCTTTTGGACGACCCCTCTCCGATTTTAAAATAAATAGTCTCAATCGATTGCCCAGCAAAAAATAATGTACCTACATATTTTTTTTTTTATAGTGACTGGTTTAGTGGTGGTGTGCACCACTGTCATGTGACAAAATTGAAGAATTCTTCATAGGGGACCTCATTGAAAAACTACTAAAGCGATCGCAACGAGTGATAGCTCGTTGGAAAGGTATTGAATCAGGCTTTAATTGAAAAATAAAATTTTCCCTAATTTTTCTCAGAAATTTACCTTTTTTCCCATGAAAATTAAATTTTCCCATGAAAATTAAATTTTCCGATTTTCCACAGAAGCTCCTAAATTTTCCGGCTAATTGTATTTTTTTTTGGATTCCTCATAATTTTTGCTTTAAGAATCAGCAATAAAAAAATGGGCCCCGACTCCTTGTTTGGACAGGAGAAGAGCATTTAAGAGACCACCTTGTTCTCATTGTTTTTATAATTTTTATAATTGAATTATTTTTAATTATTTAACAAGAAAAATTAGGAAAATTTTAAAACAACTTTCAATGAGGTCCCTTGTGAAGAATTCTTCAATTTTGTCAACTTTCAATGAGGTCCCTTATGAAGAATTCTTCAATTTTGTCACATGACAGTGGTGCACACCACCACTAAACCAGTCACTATAAAAAAAAAAAATATGTAGGTACATTATTTTTTGCTGGGCAATCGATTGAGACTATTTATTTTAAATTCGGAGAGGGGTCGTCCAAAAATTTGCCAATTTTGATCGTTTTCATATGGAATTGCTATATATATAAACAAAAAGCACTTTTATACCGACAGAGAAGAAAAAAACGTTTTCACGCAGATACAAAAACAACGTTTCGACTATGAACTTTTTCGCTTAAAATGAAACTTATTAGAGTCGAAGAAAAAAAAATGAATAAATAAAGGCAATGAAACTTTTGGAGTAAAACTGTCCTTGGGCCATATTTCGTCCACTTTCTTTTTATTGCTTTGTGAAAAAAATTTATTTAAGTAGATGTATGAGCTATTTTTATTTTATATTAATATTGATCATACGTGTATGTATTAACATAAGATGTGTATCAATGTATATACCAAAGCAAAATCCAGTGTGTGCCAAAGTAAACAATAAACTGAAAATAATTTTTGACAAATATTTCACTTTAAAAACTTACATATAGTTACATAAAATCCAAAAGGACGTATGTTTCAAAATTAAAAATTTATTTTTGTATGGCTATGATGTAGTTAATCAAAATACATCTACCCACAAAGGGTTTTATTTGCAAGTGGAAGAAATCCATTTTTTTTATACACAAACACGAATGATAATTTTTTCAATACACATTTTTTTCTAAATAGCAACTATTATATAAATGAAAATAGATATCGACATTTCCAAATTATGCATTTTAAAAAATCTTTAAAAGAAATTAAAAAAAAAACACGTTTTTGCATTTTTATAAAACTTGTGTATAAATTTTGATTCCAGGTGTCGCTGACTCACTCATGGGGTTCCGTATACATTTATAATTTATTTTGCTTTGATTTGACCATTTAAAATGTGTCTATTTAAAGTCAATTTGTTGGTACATTTGGTTTTATGACGCTCTGTGATGATCCTTAATGTTTAATTAAGAGTAACGTTTTGTTCTACATATTGTTCTCATCATATTTTTGTAATTGCATATTTACTTTTGATGATTGATCTTACTGCAGTGCTTTTTATATTCGTCAAGTTTAAAAAGTACCGCTACTTCTTATGTGTTATACCAATAAGAATTTTTGGTTCTTTGCTTATTCGATATTGTTATTAAAGTCAGTTTGTGAGGGAAAAATACTGCGGTGATGTAATCTTAAAATATCTGTATTGAACTATCTATAACTTCATTATTTTTGATTACAAATAAACGCACACTTTTTATACATACAAATTAAACAATATGCGTGACTCTTATTATGGGAATATTTTGTTGGTGTTAAATTCGTCCATCGCAAACGACGTCTTAGTCAGCGACACCAGGCTTAAGTGGATTAATGATATAAATAATTTTGAGTACATTAAATGAATAAATAAAATAAAGCGATACATTTTTTCAAATTTCGGGAATTTGAAGACTCTTAGTAGTATACAGTTTAATAAAAAAGTTTTCGGGTGAGTTAAAAATAAAGAAATATGCATTTATTTTTTAAATAAATATTTGTTTCAACTTTTTTATTCATGTGTTCAAAATAATTTACGACCAGATACAGATATTTTTAGTTTTATTTACCATTTTAATTTATTTCAAATTTCATACAAATTTAAAAACAAAAAGGGAATATTATAGTTTATATGTTCCCGTTACAGTTATTACCCAGTAAAAAACGCTGCTTACATGCAAGTAGGTTTGTTAGGGAGTAAGCCGAAAAGAATCCCTTACAAACCTGCTTACATATGATATGATTTTTATATGGCGAATTCCCACTTAGAAGCCTTACTTTTTGGCAAAATAAGCGCGGATTTTAGCGCTTATAAACAGCTGTGATTTCGTGGCTTTTAGTAAAATCATATTTCATGTCTACATTATTACGATTAAAATTAATAATATGAATATTATATAATTTATTTTATATAAAATTCTACAGGTATTAATTTTTTGTTGTCAAAATTTTAGACATATTAATATAATAAATTAATTTTTCCGCACCACGTGCTAGCTCTTCAGAAACAATTAATGGACTATTTATTTTGTACAACATACTCAAAAATACCAAACACAATCGGAAAATCACTCGGTAAAACAGGTACAGATCGTTTATAACACACGATATAAAACTTTCTACATTACAACCTGCATCCTTGTAAGGGATTAAGGTAAGCTGCTTACAACCTGCATTTTTGTAAGGGAAATCAGAAAGCACAAACATTTTTCTTGTTTATTTTTATACGAAAATTATTCGTTTCTTTTGCTGCTTCTCTGTATAAGATAATAGTAAGCACTTACATCAGCGCATTTGTTTTATCCTGCTTCTAAGAACACGAAAATTTTTTACTGAGTATAAATAAATATTTTTAGTTTTTGCCTGTTTCAGAAAAAATATTCAAAAAATTCCAGTCTGCTTTTTTTTAACGGTTTGTTTATATACAAAATTATTTCAAATCAAATTACAAAAAATGGTAAAAGTTTCCATACAAATTACAGCCATTCAAGCAATCTGCAAGCGTGTGTTCACATTTTGCTGAAGAAAAATAAGCAAACAAAAAATCTGAATCTGACACGATCATTTATTTTTACTGATCTGTAGTTGAAATTTTTTTAATTATTTATTTACTTAATATTCAGTTATTCTTATAGATTTGATAGTTACTTAAAAATATTTAAAAATAAATAAGAATCGTTTGATTTAAATGAAAATTAAATAGACCGGATTTAGAGTGATTTATCACTTATGCTCAAGTATATTTCAACTAATTTAAACTACAAACTATTTTGACTGTAATAAAATTACACTTTTTCGACAAATGACCCATTTTCTTTCGAAATTCGAAACGGGTAACGTTTTCCAACAACAAATCGATTTCATCCATTTGGGAAAGTTATTAAAGTTGTTAGTTATATAATTTAGCACAGAATAAATTTCATCCGTATTTGCACTTATTTTTCAAGCTAATTTTTACTAATTCGTGACTCCCAATTATACCAATTAGGCAGCTAGTTTAAACCACAATTGGTTGCAGAAAGTATTTTTTTTAAGCTTTTGCGCTATCGGCATCACTTGAAAATGTCGTTATTTTGCAAGTTTGTTTTTATAATTACAAATAGGATGTATCTCGGACGTTATGCGAGATAGAGCAAATTGGACCAAACATCCTTTCTCCGTAACTATAATGCTCATTCCTAACTACATATACTCCCCGCAATAAATATGGACCTATCTCTGGTCAGATCCGCTGAAATTTTTTTTCTGATTTTGGGGCAGAATATCCAACTACTTGTATGGGCTTTTTTATGAGTGTGGGGTATTGTACTAGTTTTTTTTAAAAACTTTGAATTTTTGACGGGACAACCCTAGGTAAGACTAAGATTTATTAAAAAACAAACACTATAATTTTTTTAAAACTGTTTAAAAAAATTTTAGAAAATTTTCCCGTTCTTCAAAATGGACATATTTTTATAAAAATATTTTTAAAAAAAAATAAACAATTTTTTTTTTTATTATATTTCACTCGGCCAACCCAGGAAAAAAATATTTAGTTTTTATAAGATTGTTAACCTTTAAGTACACTAGGCCAAAAATATGGTGTAGTGTATTTATTACACATCTCTAAATAAACTCACATCTCTAATCAGCTGTATAATTTATATTTAAATCAGCTGTGTTTCCTTTTTAAAACAGCTGTGTTATTTATTGTAAATAGTAAATAAACATTAATTTATGTATGTATGTGTAAGCATATTATTTACATGTATAATGATAGAATTAGGATTAGATTTAAGTACCGTTATTTTAGTTTATAAGGAGACAAATTTTGTAATAAAGGTTAAGTTTTAAATCTGAACTCAAGCCGAGTAATTGGCTATTGTTTTCATTTTTATTAAAAAAGTAACCAGCACTTTAATTGTGCTTTGCCTTGGCGCTTTTTAGTGCCGGCATTAAAATTAGAAGCCAGTGGCGTTTGAAACGCCGGCTAAGCCCTTAGGTAGGGATATATTCAAAGTGAGACACCAACGTTACATGGCGATCCTGCCAAATTTGGACCATTAGATGCCGCCAACAAGAACGCAGCACCTACTGGGGAAAAACCTCAACCACAGCCTATCAGCATTGAGGAATACCGTCAACGGCAGCAGCAAAGGGCTGAAGAAAAATTAACAGCTATTCCAGCGACTGGGAAGCCCAAAAGAAGAAGAGCGGGCCGAATCGTAAAATTAAGGAAACAACTAGCTGACTTGAAAAGGCGAGTTACAGCAGAAGTCCCACCGCCTTGGGAACTGGCTTGTGAGTTATGGCAACGAATTGACACCATAACCAGTGAATTGGAAAAAAAAAACATAAGTAAAACATAAAAAAAAACCAATGTTAAAATTAAATTTTATTAAAAATATAATGAAATAATACAGAAAGTATATACACTTTTTTTAATTTTGATGAAAATTTCATGTATTAGAAAAACAAACTTTAATAGAAAAAAATTTTTAATAACAAAAAAAAAACCATTAAAGTTGAAATAAAAAACACCCTTAAAATTATGTTTCAACAAGAGCAAACACACACACACACACACAATATAAAAAAATATATTTATATTTTGTTTAATCTATAAATTGTACACACTAAAAACATAATTGCACACAATAAAATTTAAATAGAAAATGAAAGTTAACACGTAAAGTTAAAATTAATCACTTTGAATTGAAAATTTGAAATTAAAAATTTATAAAATTTAACACTTGTTAAAAAGTAAAAGAAAAGCAAATTAAAAGAGATACGAAAAAGTTACAATCATTTACCGATCAGCTGATGACTAAACGTCAAGCATTGTAGAGTTGTATTTTATTGATCAGCTAATGACTTGATATCAAGCATTGCAGGGCTGTATTATTAGAGTAACCGGTACCCATACACTAAGAAAAATTATTGTGTAAAATAAAAAAAAAATTCTTTTAACTAATTTTTATTAAAACAAAACGTTTTTTTTCAACAATTTTTTTTTTTGTAAATTAATACACTTAGAAGAATTATAGTATTAAATTTAAAAAAAAAAAAAAAAATTTATTTTATTTTATTTTCTATCATAATTATATCAATGAATTTTATAAATGAATATATTGATGAGTTAAAAAAGCTCAAACTAAATATAAAGAAAAGCAAAAATAGAATTTACGAAGAGTCTTACAAAATAAAAAAGCTTGAAAGATTAGCAATTTAAAAAAAAACTGTAGAGGAATTTTGTAAAAATAACGACAACGACGACAATAAAAAACTCGAAACAGAATTTGAAGATTTACATAGAGAACTAAAAGATACAATAGAAAACTTAAACGTAAAGACCGAAAATATTGAACAAGATTGGCAAGAGGATAGTTTTCCAAAGATGGCTAGTTTTGATATTTCTATGGTGGGTAAAAACCTACATGTTTTCAAAGGTTCATTTAAAGATTTAGAAGATTTTGCTGCACAGGCAGAATTACTACATGACCTGTTAAAAGAAGAAGATAAATCGATATTTATTAAGTACGTCTATAATTTTAAACTAACAGCACAAGTGCGTGGTATTTTAGGTCGTTCCAATCGGCCAACAACATTTAATGAATTAAAAACATCATTAGAAAAAGCATTTCCAAATCCGAGAACACTACAACAAGTTCTGACAGAGTTGGGAACTACTAAACAGAATAATAGTACCATATCTGATTTTAGAGAGAAAATTGCCGAACTTTCTGACCAGTTGAATAATTTTGAAATTAAAAGTTTAACAAACCCCACTCAAGAGGCAAAAGATGCCATATACAAAATGGGTGACAGTGTTGCACTCAATATTTTTGTGAAAGGTGTTAATATTGAATACCAACCACTTATTCTGGCAAATATGCCAAAAACTTTTAATGAGGCAGTAGAAAGGTGTATGACGGCGGAAAAAAATTTAGGTTTTGATAAAAGAATTTATTTCACGTAGATAGTCGATTCGGGAAAAATAATAATAAACCAAGTCAACATAAGAACAACAATTTTGAAAACAATAATTATAGAAACAACAATTTTAGAAACAACAATTTTAGAAACAACAATTTTAGAAACAACAATGATAGAAACAACAATTATAGAAGCGACAACAATTATAGAAACTACAATGGTAACAATAATCCTAAAAGCAAACAATTCTAGAAGTTACAATAGCGATAACAATAATAGTTTCAACAATAATTACAACTCTAATGGTAGAGGAGGAAATCATAACAGTCGAAATAACAATAACAGTAGGAATTACAATAACTCGTACAGGTCTTACAATTATACAGCCGAAGAGGGAAACTAAGATGGCCGGGTGACGAAAGTTGTTGCCCAGAGAGGCCAAAGCATAAAGTGTATAACATATCAATTAATACCAACATGTACGTAATTTTAAAGTGCAAAAACAACAATGAGAATTTAAAATTCCTGGTAGATACAGGAGCTGACATTTCCATATGTAAAATTAAAAATTTTACGAATATTAACACAACAGATATAGTCACATTAACTGGAATAACGAATGAAGCGATAGATTGCATAGGTTCAACGAATTTAAATTTAATTGTTGAAAATGAAACAATTCAACATAATTTTCATATGGTCGAAAACGAGTTTCCAGTCCAAACCGATGGAATAATTGGTCGAGACATTTTAACAAAATATATATGTAAGATAGATTTTGGTACATTTACAATAACTTTTAACATAAATGAACAAGAAATTATCGTGCCTATAAATTCAAAACCAATTTTAAGAACAAATATAATTATACCTGCAAGATCAGAGGCGATCGTTCCTCTTGATACGCGAGTAAACGAGGAAAGTATCGTTTTGAGTAAAGAGATAACTGAAGGAGTATTTCTAGGCAACAGCTTAATACCTGCAAAGGAGTAGCGCATGTTAAAATATTAAATACAAATGAGAAAGAAATAGTTTTAAAAAGTTTAGATTTCGAAATGCAACCGTTGCAAAACTACAACATTTATTATACAAAACAGGAAAATAAGAAAGAAAATAGATTGAATACGCTTTTAAAAAACTTAGATATTGGAGGGAATGATCCAGACGCGGAGAAATCTCTAATCAACATTTTTAAAGAATTTCAAGACGTTTTTCATCTTCCAGGTGAAGAATTAAGCCTTAACAATTTTTATACACAACAAATACAAACAACAGATTCAACTCCAGTATACATTAAAAATTATAGATTGCCAGAATCTCAAATGGAAGAGATAAATAAACAAGTTGACCAATTGCTATCAGATAACATAATAGAGAATTCTGTTAGCCCATATAATTCACCATTGTTAGTCGTACCAAAAAAGTCAACTGAGGACAGAAAGAAATGGCGTCTAGTAGTGATTTTCGAAAATTAAATGAAAGAATAGTTAATGACAAATTTCCACTAACAAGATTAGAAGATGTTCTTGATAAACTTGGAAGAGCCAAATACTTTTCTACACTAGACATGACCAGCTCTTTCCACCAGATAAATTTACACAAGAATTCGCGTCCGCTAACAGCTTTTTCAACTGGAAATGGTCATTACCAATTTAAGAGATTACCTTTTGGTTTAAAAATATCATCTAACAGCTTTCAGAGAATGCTAACAATCGCACTAAGTGGTTTAGATGCTGAAGCTTTCCTTTATGTAGACGATATTATTATTTTTGGATGTAGTCTGAAGCACCACAATGAAAATTTAATAAAAGTATTCCAACGTTTGAGAAAATTTAATCTAAAACTAAATGCAGGCAAATGCAGTTTTTTGAAACTAGAGGTAGTGTATCTAGGACACCTCATAACCGAAAAAGGTATTAAAACAGACCCAGCAAAGTACAATGTTATTAAAAATTATCCAGCTCCTATGAATGTAGATGAAGTTAGAAGATTTGTGGCTTTTTGTAACTATTATCGAAGATTTGTACCTAAATTTGCTGACATTGCAAAAAATTTAAATTTACTATTAAAGAAAAACAAACCTTTTCAGTGGAATAAGGAATGTCAAGATTCATTCGAAACATTAAAAGAGAAACTCATGAGTCCACCAATACTTAAATACCCAGATTTTAGCAAACTATTTATTTTAACCACAGATGCTTCAAACTATGCTCTTGGTGCAGTATTATCGCAAGGTGAAATAGGTTCAGACTTACCAATTTCATATGCAAGCAAATCACTATCGAAGCATGACATGAACAAACCAACAATAGAGAAAGAGTTATTAGCTATTCATTGGGGAATTAATTTTTTTAGACCTTATTTGTATGGTAGGAAATTTATCGTAGTCACCGACCATAGACCATTAATTTCTCTATTTACACATATAAACCCGTCATCAAAAATGACACGAATAAGAATGGATTTATCCGATTATAATTTTGAAATAAAATACAAAAAAGGAAAAATTAATACCAATGCTGATGCATTGTCGAGAATTGTCTTAAATAGTGACACATTGAAAGCTATGATCCCAGATAGGGATGAAACAGATAAAAAAGTATTGGCAATAACCAGAAATATGCAAAAACAATTAGAAAGTACAAATTACCCTGACATAACAAGCAATACAAAGTGCACGTCCGAGCAAAGGCCTGATCAACTTTTTGTCTGGGACTGTACATCATTATCGGATTTGAACAAAACAAGAAAACTTAAGTTTGAAATAGATAAAAAAATTTAAAGATATTTTAATTGATGCATCACATTATGAAGTTATAGCAAAATGCAGTGATAATCCATCGAGCACAACGTTGACTTTGGAGAAACTCATATCGAAAATGCATAACTTAGGAATAAGCGAGCTAGCTCTGAGTAAAAATAATGAAATATTTAATACTATGGCCATAGAAGAATTTAAAGCTTTATAAAACGATTTACAATTTAAAGCGAAAACTAATTTGAAAATATTACTATACAATGAACCAAAAAGAATACTGTGCAAGGATACACAGATGAAATTAATTGATGAATATCACAATTCACTACACGGCGGACACTTAGGTGTCAGAAAAACAGCTATGAAATTAAAGCAACGCTACATATGGAAAGATATGGGCAAAATGATAAAACAACATGTATTAAATTGCAAACAATGCAAGATAAACAAACAAACTAAACATACAAAAGAAAAATTCACTTTAACAGACACTCCAGGGACCAGTTTTGAAGTAGTATCTATCGATACGGTAGGTCCTTTGCGGTTGTCGAACTATAACCGATATATACTTACAATTCAATGTGAATTGACAAAATACGTAGTGGCATATCCTATTGAAACCAAAGAGGCGAAAACAGTGGCAAACACATTGGTAGAACAGTTTATTTTAAAATACGGTAACTTTAAAATCTTAAAGTCAGATAAAGGGACTGAGTTTAAAAACCAATTAATGTCAGAAATTTGTAGGCTGTTGGACATTAAACAAATTTTTAGCGCACCTTACCATCATGAAACTCTGGGCTCGATAGAGAGAAATCATAGGGTACTTAATGAATTTTTATTAAATTTTTGTAAAGACAATAAATGGGACTATTGGATCCCTTATTTTACTTTTGCGTACAATACAACGCCACATGTAGATACAAATTACACACCATATGAGTTAGTCTTTGGAAAATTACCATATCTGCCAAACGATGAGGTTAGACGAGACGAACGATTTTATAACTCTGAAAATTTCGCAAACGAACTTAAGCAACGGCTTAAATTCTCACTACAAAAAACAAAAGAATACCTAGAAATAGCTAATAATAGTAGAGTACGAAACGATACGAACATAAACCCACTTACCATTGAAACAGGAGATCTTGTACTAGTGAGGACAGTTAATAGAAAGAAAAATCAGGCACCTTATCATGGGCCATATAAAATAATAGAAAGACAGGGAGTAAATTCTATTTTAGATATAGGCGGCAAGCCACGAAAATTTCATAATAATATATTAAAAAAATATAATTGAATGAATTGTATTATTTATAATAGTAATTTAAATAAGAATAAAAAAAAAAAAAAACAAAATTATTTTTATAGAGGGTGAGGGTGTAGTGTATTTATTACACATCTCTAAATAAACACACATCTCTAATCAGCTGTATAATTTATATTTAAATCAGCTGTGTTTCCTTTTTAAAACAGCTGTGTTATTTATTGTAAATAGTAAATAAACATTAATTTATGTATGTATGTGTAAGCATATTATTTACATGTAGAATGATAGAATTAGGATTAGATTTAAGTACCGTTATTTTAGTTTATAAGGAGACAAATTTTGTAATAAAGGTTAAGTTTTAAATCTGAACTCAAGCCGAGTAATTGGCTATTGTTTTCATTTTTATTAAAAAAGTAACCAGCACTTTAATTGTGCTTTGCCTTGGCGCTTTTTAGTGCCGGCATTAAAATTAGAAGCCAGTGGCGTTTGAAACGCCGGCTAAGCCCTTAGGTAGGGATATATTCAAAGTGAGACACCAACGTTACAATGGTTAAAATTTTCCATTATTTTCACAGCTCCAATTACGAATAAATTATTAAAATAATTTTGATTGCACATCATGAATATTAAGTAAATATTTACTGAAGGGATCTCTCTGTTCACCTATTTAATATTGGCGGATTAGGAGAAAGTCAGTTTTCTGATAAAAAAAAAATTGTTCTCTAGGATTTATGATTAACTGCTTTCTTAAATGCAAAGACCATATCGACTACACAATAATGAAAATATATAGCGTTCTAAGAAAGCTTTGGTACCCTGTTATGTAACATTAAAATAAGTTGAAACTCTAATCATAAACTTTATTACATATGTAGCCAACGTATTGGTAATCTTGATGAAGTATTAACAAATAAATTGCAAATTGTTATTAATAATTGTGCGAGGTACATTTTCAATAAAAGGAAATGCGACCGAATATTTTAACATTCTTCGCATATTTTGGGATGTAGTTTTACATTATAACTAAATATACGAAACGTTAACTTTTTACATAAGATTTTTTAAACACAACAACCAGACTATTTATATGACAAGTTGACAATTGGAAACTCTTCACATACGTGCAACATAATTCCACCTGATTATACATATAAATAACATGTCTTACAATATTTATAATGCCTGAGATGCTGTTAAGAAACTTATAGTCTTATTTGTATCAAATATGAAAAAAAAAATATACAAGTAAATATATTTTTGCTGGAAGTAACTAATTTTACATTTTATTTTACGTATATTTTTTTTAAATTTTTTTATTAAACATACTGACTTTATTTCAAATCCGTCAAAATTAAATCGGTCTACACGTTAAGTGGATAGAGGGATCCCTTCAGTAGTATTTTTTTTTTAAATCCCCATTATGTCTGTAAAGCAAAGCGATGAAAATTATTTTAATAGTTGCTATCTTAAAATTTTAGAAAATTGTTTATTCGTAATTGGTGCTGTAAAAAAAGGCCAAAATTTTAGTCACTTTTTAGCCTTTTTTAACTTTTTTTTCTTTTCATGAATCTTAATTTAACCCAGGGTCGTGCCCTTCAAAATTCGACTTTTTGTTTTTTAGTGTTGGGTTTAGTAAAGTGTTGGGTTTAGTAAAATGTTTACGTAAAAAAGATTTCGTACTACAAATATGTAAAAACTGCAAGTATTGCAGCGATCAGCAAAACTACTCTCGACAATTTTTAAAAAATTTGAGAATTTTCAATTTATTTTGATCAATGGTGATAATCTTCAACTACGAGCTCATATATTAGTTCTCATTGAGTGCGAAAACTAGTTTAAATGAATGTTTGATGTTTTGCATGGGATTGTCACTTCTTTTAAAACGTGTTCTGATGATGGGAACCTAGAAAATTCATAAAATATATAAATATATCTATCAACACATTGGTGAAAAAGGTCAATTAATAAATTTTGAAACAAAAACTCTATAGATTTGTTGTTAGGACAATATTATAATAAAGAAATATAGAGTATGGCCTCATTTGCATTGCACAATTAATAGTCGAAGTTTTATTTTTAATATAAATTATATCAAACTTGTATATTGGAAAACTTTTGATTTTTTTAACACAATTTTCTACAAATGAAATATGAAAAATAATATACACCCTTTTTTGGACATATTTATACGACTGTTATGAATATTCTTAAAATTTTCTTTTTTAAAACATAAAATACTATTTTTGAATTCAGTTTTGTTCCCTCAAATTTTTTTCTCAAATTAAAAAAAGAATATGTCGCCAAAAAGTCGTGGATCATTTTTTTTCTTTATTTAGTCCTATTTTCATCCATACATGATCTAGAAACTAAATCCGCTGTCATATTAGAGTTACCACAAAATTTCATTTATAAATATTCCAGAGCACTGTGTAAAATGCATCTAATTTGCAAAAATCTAAATTATTTTCATACAAAGATGATGTACTTGGCAAACGAAAAAAATTTGATACCCATATTGCTCTATTTATAACGAAGAGTTACCACCCCATTGCATTTTTGTCAAAACGCGAACTAGTATGAATTTCAAAAAAAGCTGAGACTCAAACTAACGAGAAGTCAAAGCTTGACCCGAAAGATTTTAAATGTCATCTTAAAAAGTCCAAGGTTCATTTTTAGGAGGGTACATCGAGCACTTTTTTGGTTAGTCGCTCTACATTTATGACTCTCAATATTGAAGACTCAAAAAAGTTCATAGTCTTGAATGTGCTTTGAGTCATAACTTATGAGTGCGCAGAATTTTGTTGGCTGGGATATTAAAATTTAAATGAAATCGTCATGATGCTCTCTTTGCGAAGATATGTTTTCATTTAACATCATAACACCTTCAAAGTAATTTTCCACATCTGCTTACAAAGCTACGAAAAAGAATTTTGAAAATAACTTTCAAATATTCACATAAACTAGGTGTCAAAAGAAAGTATACAAATTCAAATTATTGAAATTTTTTTATTTGTTGTATATGTGTTACAAATTGAGAATAAAGGAAATATAGTTTACACAATGCATCAGATGTAATATAAATATATGTAACAGAAGAAAGCATAAAAAATATTACTGTACACTCACTTTTGACTGTAGCTGTATTAAGTGTTTATAAATCTTTGATCTGAAACCAAATCATTAGAAAAAAGCAAATAGATATGCTTTAATTTTAAATAAAAGCAACAAATCATCTGTTGGCAATACAATATTACTTCTATATCAATTTTCCTAAGATTACTATTAGAGAAAAAAAATAATACAATGTTGAAACATGAACTGCTAAGAGTGTTGATTTCAAACGGCTTTAACTTGTCTTCTATATTTCTATTTTATCTTCAAAATGTTTTATTGTTGTTCCATTTTTATATCTAATACCCTATACAGTGTAAAGTGAGTAACTATTAACTTTGTTACATTGTAAAACATTTTTGTGAAAACATGTATATTATTTCGGCTTTAAAAATGCAATGGTCTAGAGAAATTATTTTTGGATATGTAAATAAGTATTTTGAATAAGTATAATTAATTCTTATTCGCCTTTCTTTAGTTACACAGAAATAAATTACAAAATTCTGTTTGTAATATTAAACATGCCTCATTTTTGTAAATACAAAAAAAAAGTTTTTAGAATTGGCACCAACAATGGTGATTGTAATGTACAATTACCCTTTTGATGATTTTTTTTTGTAATTTGAATTTTTGTTTTTAAACTATTTTTGTATGAAAAGCTATAATTAAAAAGCATATCAAAAGAAAAATTAGTTGTAAATAAATATGAATTTAAAAATGAGTGAGCAACAGTTTTGACTACTGTGCCCCATATATAAAGGAATATTGATTTAATTTTTTTTTTTCTTATTTTGTTATGACAGGCAGATTTCGTAAGACTTCTGCAACATACGCGGACTGAGAGCGAATCACTTTTCTTTATATTCTCACATTCGTTTTCATAGGCCGGATGTCTTCGCCTCAGGTTTGTGAGGATGCTGATCCACAGGATTTTCACATACCTGGGTATCACCTTCTAAAGGGACCGCCATCTAACATTATTTTTTTTCAACTAGTGCCTATTTCGTGAATGGTAACACTTAGCTCATGTCTGATTTGACAGATAATTAGTTTTATCCTTCCGCTGAACGAATATGGTCCGAATGTTCGTTATCTTGTGAAAAAAAGTGAAAGAAACTGGCATTATCATCGATAAGCCAAAGCGTGAAAAGCCAAAAACAGTGCGTACACCCGAGAGGAAAATTTCGGAGACATCATTGAGACGAATTTTGCATAAAGACCTTGGTATGACGCCATACAAAGTCCAATTGGTTCAGGAGTTCAAAAAAAAAAAAAGTTATTTGCACTTTTTTCTTTACATAGGGGCCTTGCAATGTGCATTCGCGATGATGTTGTGTACCAGTATCAGCAACAGTTGAACTATAATGATAAGGAATTTAGCTCTCTTTGGGCTAAATTCCAGATCAGGTCACACATATTGCACTTCGGATTTCTATATAGAAGGCCAAACCTGGAATTGGCTAAATCCCTTGATGGCGACGATGCCCTTTCCGATTAAATTTAGAAAATATTGGAGAGTTGTCCGAATAGAGAAATCGTAGTTGCTGGAGGTTTTAATATCCACAACTCATCCTGGATTCGCCATTAGAGCCATACAACTCCCGAGGGACAATACGCTGAGCTTTTCGTCGCTCATAATGATCTTGCGCAACTTGTGAATGAGCCAACACACAATGTATGTGCTGAAGGGCAGTCGCGGAACACTCTCGACCTCTTCCTCACTTCTCACCCCGAAAAGTACGAAGTGAAAATACTTGCACCTCTCGGCAATTCAGATCACAGTACTATTTCTGCAACTTTTTCATATTCTACTCTTCGTAGCGTTTCTAACTTAGCGCCGAAACGCTCCATTTTCCTCTATGAAAAAGCTCATTGGGTCGAGCTTAACGATTTCTTTCGGCATTTTAACTGGAAAATTTGTTTTCTCGACGACAACGTCGATGCCGCTGCAGAAATGGTAGCCAATATTATTATGCTATTAATGAAATTTTTTATTCCAACGAAGCATACTTCGGCTAAATCAAAACACAAGTGTTCGTTTAACCAGACTTGCAAAAATGCAGTCAGATCCAGAGAGGCAGCCTTCAGTAATTGGCGTTCGAATAAGAACGCCGTTACTGATCTGACTAATACAATCAATACAATGCACTGCAAAACTCCTCGAGTATTGGTTAAGCTATAAAAAAAAAAAAAAAATGTAAAAAATAATATTGATGCTTGTTTGTATTTTCCATAAAAATTTAAATTAAAAAGAAACAAATGAAGAGTATATCAAATTCTACAAAGTCGACCAGTTTATTTTGATTTTTTTTTTTTTATAATCTTTCAATTTATGTTAAGATGAAATGGTCTTGATTTTTTTTACAAGCATTTAGGTTTGTTATAAAAAAAATCTTTTATATATTTCTTTTTCATGTAGCATTTTGAAGTTCAGTATTGTCGATAGATAACAACAAAAATATTTATTTGTTATTTAAAAGTTTTACTCTAGTATACTTGTTGTTAACAACAGCTTTCATAGCATTTTAAGGTTTTATATAAGATGATTTGACAGCAATGCCTATAATATTTATGAGCTCAACAACAAATAAAAAGTTTAAAACTAATTCACTAAAAGGATTCTTTTTTTGGAAATCGAATAAAAAAATTAAGTCGTTTAAATAAGCTTTAAAGCCTTATTAAAATTTATAATGAAAAAGATGTCTGACATACAGGTAAGGAAAAAAGTATATGGTACAAAGTAACAAAGTGGCGTTATTTTTTAGTTAACAGCCTTTTTTAAATTTATTTAAGGTTTAATAAAATTGAACATGCCCTCAATTAAAACACACAATTTTCTTACCAGGAAAATATTTAATAAAAGGCTGTCTAAAGTTCTTCTTTCTTCATATGAAAAAGGTATATGGTACAAAAACATAAGTTGCTTAGAAACTTTAGATATCTGGTTTTTATTCCAAATATTTAACATAAAACCTTATTTTAGAGTAAATTAAATGTGTTTCTCATAAAATAAATCAGGCTTTATAACTTGTTTGATCATATTATGCAAACATTTCAGTGAAAGATATATTTTTGTTAACAACCTTTCTTTAAAATTAAGATTTATCTCTAAATATTGGTTGATACAAAAATATATCTGGGTAAAAATACATGAAAATCATCCAAATTAAAATATAATAAAGATTGCAATAACAAATTCTTAAATAGTTTTAAATTTTTATAGAATATCAGTACAGGAACTCGATAGTTATTTCATTGAACTCATGGAGAACTTGAACACAAGTTGTAAACAATTCACTAATTCTTTGACAAAAAGTGTTTCAATTAAACAGTTAACATATTCTTATTACCAATTATTTTGTAATACATCCATATGTATGCTGAAATACTTCAATAATTTGTTACGCCAATCAGTACTGAACTTCAAAATGAATTGTGGTAATGATGGGTAGACACAGCCGTTTCAAAAAACTAAAATTGGTACCACAAATTTCTTTTATTAAATAATTTCAATCTAAAAAAAAAAAATTTTTTTTTTTGGAAAAAAAAAACAATAATAAATAGAAACACCTTATTGACCAAGGGAAAATGCTGAAAAAATCAAGAAAAAGGAAGAAAAGTTTTTGTTCATGTAAGTATAATTATAAAAATAACTAAATTGGAACTTTGTAACAAAAGCGATTTAAATTCTTTATTTATTTGAAGGCAGCTCAACAGAGAACTCATACACCCAGAAAACAGACTCGGTAGTAGCAACCGTATTTGTTGCCAATCGAATGTTTTAGTTGATGTGACCTAGTTTTTCGACTTTTAATTGTGCAATGAAAATTATTTAAGTTCGAGGCCATACTCTATATTTCTTTTTTAGGATATTGTCCTAACAAATAATCTATAGGAGTTTTTTGTTTTCAGACACATTTCAGGAATGTGTTGATAGATCTATTTCGGGAATTTTCTAGGTTCTCATCATCAGAACACGTTTTGAAAGCAGTAACAATCCCATGCTAAACATCAAACATTCATATAAACCAGTTTACTCACTACATGAGAACTAATATATGAGCTTGCAGTTAAAGATTATAACCATTGATCAAAAATGAAATTGAAAACTTGTTTGTTATATGCAAGGTCCACCTCTGGTTGATATTCAATACACGATTTTTGTTTTTTTTCTGCTTTTTATTTTTTGTTTCATTTATAAACAAAACAGGGGGAGTAAACTAGACTGTACTTTTAGCTAACTTTTTTTATCATGTACTTATATTTTTATATTTAAAACTTTGTTTTATTTAATACAAAATTAATTATATGCCAGCCGTAACTGCAAATATCGGTATAATGTAATAGTACGTGTACCTAAATTTGGTTGGCGACGAGTTCGGTTATCACAACGAATCTATTTTGCGTGTGTATTTTTCATATTTTTGTTGAATAACATCGCAAAAATTAAATGCTGTACACTAGCTTTAATAGTTAACAACAACTGGTTGCGTATACGCAATATGTAATTCATCGTATTTATAAATCATACGCGACCTGCTCAACAACTTCTTCTACACAGAAGTAAATTACAAAATTAAGTTTGTAATATTAAACAAGTGTCATAGAACATTTGTTTAAATACAAAAAAAAGTTTTTAAATTGGAGCCAATAATGGGGTTTTGTAGATACAAATACCATTTTGTTGATTTTTTTTTTTACTATTTTATTTTTGTTTTGTAAGAATTTTTATATGAAAAACTATAATTTAAAGCATTTAAACAAATAATTTGTTAGAAACAAATTTAAATTTTAAAATGAGGTTCTTTGAATTTACAAATTTCATTGTTGGTGCCAACAGTTTATTCTTTGTGCGCTAAAATATCCAGAAAGATGCAGAAATAAACTATAATAAAGTAAATGGTAAAAGCGAAAAAATTTTACCATTTAAAATTCTTAATATTATTAACATATTATTAACAAAAAAAAAAAAAAAAAACAATCAGAACGAATCTGATATCACAAAGTAAGACCAACGCTCTAAATTTTTATACATAAAATTTTGTTAACTATTTGTAGCGAAATTTTTCAGTTTGACACTTGTAATTTTAATTTTTCGGACTAGTTTAATTTAAAAAAAACAACTTTTTGGTCATTATGAAAAAATGTAGACGGTTTGTGAACAATTAAGCTCATTTGTATTAAGCATTATTGTATTTAGCATTATTATCTTATTTTTTAGTATAGAGCATTATTGTTGTTTCTATCTAACTATCTCTGTGAATGCCCGGCATTTGCTGAGATCGGGGTCGAAATACTATCCAGTGACCCAATATCCACATTGGGGGCTCTTAGGGGCATAGTATGGAAGAAGTTGAGGAATTTCGTCAGTGCGACAGAGTTCCTGTGTTAGGAAAATGACATTGGACCGATTTTAGAGCGCACAACGGGCCGACTCTCTGGCTTAGTTATAAGTTCTCATTGACTTGAGTCGAATTAGGGAAGCATTTCCCTTCTGCGAATCCTCTTTTCGACCTAGCCTAACCTATTGTTGTTTCTGGACATCATTTATAATCCATGATATTTTGGTGAATTTGTATATTCTTGTGCAACAGGCAAGTAATTGTAAGAATAAAAGTTGGATTAAGCACCTTGTAATTAAAGGTAACTAACGGTTTTATTAGCTATTTTTAATAAATTTTATTTTGTACAAAATATTTTCTTTGCCAAATACAGATTTAGTCCGTCATTATTAACTCTTTGAGACCTAAGCTTCCAATTTCATATGGTTTTAAAAATTTAAAACCATATCACACTAACATTTTTTTATTTAATACGAAATTTATTATATGGTAGCCGCAACTGCAAATGTCGTTAGCTGTAACCGAATAATGTGATAATACGTGTTACTGTCTAAATTCGGTTTGCGGCGAATTCGGTTATCACAACGAATGTATTCTCTGTGTAGACCTAGTATTGGGAAAATATTAATGCATTTGATAAAAAAAGCATTATTTATGACGAATTTAATGATTTTCAGAAATATTTAGTACGAAATAGCAGCAAAGAACCGTATAAGGTTATTTAAAATTTTTCCTATTATATGGAATACATATTGGTATGAACTAATATGTTAATATTTGGTACACTCACAAGAACTTTTCCATAAAAAATCAACAGTTATTTAAAAGTTTAATCGGTAAAGTTATTTCAGTGGAATATACAGTTAAATTAACAAAGAAATATATATTTTAACTTTCTCTCTGTTATTCAATAAAGAAAATAAACATAAAAGCGGACTTTCCGTAGTAGTTAAAATATTCAGTTAAAATTTTCTATTTAAATCAAAAAGTGGTTATATTATATTGAGTATTTATGGGTTTTGTCAATTAAGTTTTCAACAGTTGAAAATAAATTAAAAAATACAATTGTTTTAAACGAAAAGTAGGTAGTTCTTTTTTTACTGATTTTCAGTTAATTTAATGTGTATATTCAGTAGTCTTTACGGAAAAAATATTGTGAGTGTACATTCATTAGAAACGGATTTTGAATTTTTTGTGCAACTTATATTTACAGTTTTTTTTTTTTTTTGTTTTGTAGTTTTAATTTAAAACAATTTTAAATTGAAAATTTTTGGGTTCAATTTCTGGTTTCGTCAAAATGCCAATTTAGTTCAAATGATTATAAGTGACGTACTGAATTTTAAAACAGATTTTTATTGTAATATCTTTTAAAATTTACAATTAGATTAATTCACGTGAATCGAGCAAAATTCTGCTTGCGTGAGCTTTTCCAAATCAAAATTTAAAGAAAATAATATTCAAAACTGTCCAACAGCTAATAAAATGCTTAGTTTATACAACGGCTTCATACATTTGTTTTCACAAAAACACATGTTTTGCTCAAAACATGTAAGTGAAAACACAGTATTAGTGTATAAACTGGCGGATTTTGAAAACATAATCATAAAATCAAAATTATTTGAAAAGCAATAATTTTGTTGTTATTACAATTTATGATACAACAAACACACATATGCACTACATATAATGATATAAAAATTATATTGATATGTAAAAATTTTTGCTTTGTAATAATTTTTATTTTATTATTAGGCTTAGCAAATCAGCCAGTTTTTGCACTAAGGCAAACAAAATTCTCATAAACTTCATTGTGTCTATTTTATTCAATGAATCGGTTTGAGTTAAGCCAATTATCGTTTTCTGTTGCTGACAACAGAAGATTAAGGCGATGCCTATGAAACAATTGTATTGTATATCATGAAAATTATCAAACTTTTTGAGAAGCAAGAAATCAAATCTAATATGACATATCATATTAGATTTTTTTTTAACATATCAATAATTTTTTCTTATGGATTTATTAGTTATTTAAACAATATTCTCAGATAAATGGTAAGAAACATTGGATTTTAGATTTTTTAATAGTAAGTACAACTGTTTTATAGTGATTTATCATTCATATCTCCGTTTTATATCTACCATTGTTGGTGATACGAATAGTCAAATTATTGTAAATTATCTTTTGAAAATGACAAAATGCTGGGAAATAATATTTATGGGTACATAAGGGTAGATAGCGTGTGAATCAAGCTTTAGATGAATCATAATTGACCCTTATTTATGAAATTAATTAAAAATTATTTTCAACACTCACATATGACTCAAAAATAAATCGTAAAAGCTCCATAAATAGCTCAAAAAAATTTTCATTTTCAATAATGCTCATATTTAATAGTCTTGTATGAGTCTTTTAAAAGAGCGCTCAGAAAGAGGTTTCATCGGCAAAGAAAAACGCCCTTATATAAATATGATTCCAGAAGAGTTTATCTTTTATGAGTCCTTTCGGACTCCCATTGTATACTGGGTATATTTTCAGTAAATTTAAACTGCAAAATATATTGAGTGTAACTCGTAATCATAAGGTAACTACATATTTACAATGACACCCCTATGTATAAATATTGTTTCAAGGCTTAAGAACTTAGAATTTATATTTTCTAATTTAATTTGCCATTACCAAGTAACAGAAGGCTTTGCTGGTTTGGTTTGTTTTCTATAAAATAATATTTAATGCTTTGGTAATTAAATAATAGATAAAAAAAAATTGAATAAAAAAGAATACATTTGAATTTGACTGTCACTGCAAACACACGCATATTCATAAGGGTGGCCCATTTTGACTACTTGGTGGAATTTGGTAGAATTTGCTGAATACTATCAAAAATTATGATAAAGATCGTATTTTGACATGCATTTGTCAAATTTCAACACCCTAGGACGATGGAAATAACTTGCGACGGGTTCAAATAAGTTGACGAAATGGGTCAAAGTTCCTTTTATTTATAATTTTTAGTTTTAAAAAAACTATATATAATGCAAGAGTTACAAAAGATAATAAGCCTCATAAGGTCAAAATACGCTTAGTTTGCATAAAACTGACTGCAAGAACCTCCAAAGTTCCCAAAAAGCTATTAACAAAAAGATTAATATCATTTGATAGATCCAACCACTATTAATATTTTATACATCGAATGAAATGTATTTTAAATATATTTCAATTGATAAGCAACATAATATAGTTATTTTTTAAATCCATGAAGTTATAGCTTTTTTAATTAATTTATGTAAATATAGTTCTTAATTTTTGTCATTTATTTTTTAAATGTATTCATAATGCATAGTTACTATAGTAGAAATCGAAAGTATATTGGATTACTTTTAATTTGGTATTCAACACTTCTGCATTTACTTCATTTCATTTTTGACCTATTGCAGAAATCTATAAGTATAAAATATTATATTATTTTTTCTTTTGCACTGAAATAAATATAAGCATTTTATTAACACTGAAACTATAAATAACTACCTTTTAGATCAAGTGACACCTTCCTCCAGCCACGGCATATAAAAGTGGTGTGTCACGTGACCGGGTCTGATACCAGTTCCAAAAGTTTTTTTTTGTTAATTTATAAAATTGAACTAGTATTTGTGAAAGCCTATTTGTGTGGTCGTTGTGGTTTAATGGTTAGCGCGTTTGACTGTTACACAGATGGTCCCATGTTCGATTCCCGGACGACAAAATCAATTTAGAAAAATAATGTGTATTTTATCACTTATATGTATAGCACCGCCCACCTTTGGTGTTCCCATAGCACTTAACCCCACCGAAGTAAAATAATGAATCGGGGCTTGTTGCTTGTGTTGCTTTTCACAAAAAAAAAATCAGCTTTTATATGTACTTGAAAAGTTTTATAATACACTATGGTGAAAGCTGTTCGAGCTGGAACCAGGACCGGTCACGTGGCCTATAATTTGTCATGCAGTTGTTCTTTTAGGGTGTTAATAAATTCAAAGGGTGGTTATTTATGATTTTGTTATTAGCTAGCTTAAAAGCACGATACTTAGTTACCAGTAGTTATATATAACGTAATATATTAGGATGGAAAGTTAATTATTTTTTAAGGTTAAGTGGATGTTTCTGTGATTTCATGTTTCAGATTTCTACATTATTGGATTTCCGTAGTTCATTAGAGGTGGAATTTCTTTATTTCTTTTTGTTTAAAATCAATAAATTAACCCATACATCAAAGAAAAAAAAAATATTTTGATTTTTAATTCTGTAAAAAAAAAAAAAATAAAAAAAAATAAAAAAACTACTTATTTTTGAATATTTGAAAGCTGTAAAGTAATTGAACATTTTTACCCAACAAGTATAACTTGTCGAGATAGCTCAGGGAGTAGAGCACTTGACTGACAACTTGGTAGTGCACATTTTATTAAAAAAAAAATTTTCAATAAAAACATTTTTTTATTATATTTATTTTTTGGAAAATTTATTGTTAGACTCATTTTTTTTTTGTCCATACTTCTAAGTATATAGGTAACCACAAATTTTTTGATTTTTCGTAATGTGATTTGTAATGCTATGTCATTATTTTGCGAGACACCTAAATATAAAAGTACTGAGAATTGTTATGACATTTGTATGTACTTATATCTACTTACATAATCACTTATATGTTAATGTTTTTTTACACTGGGTCTTATCAAGAATTTCCAATTCTAGTGTAAAGTGATGGAAGAACAAACTCATAAAATTTTTGTTTTTCGCTTTTGTTTCAAAACTTATATTTCAGTAATTTATGACATCTTCCAAGAAACATGTGATTTAAATTTTAAACTTTTAGCCACACACCAAATGTCAAGTACGTTGGTTTCGTCAAGCCGTCAAGTGCAGACTATACCCCTTTTTGGACCTTCCCTGGAAATTTCCAATTCTCTTTTAAGAGGATGTCTACTCGGGATTAGTAGTGCGATTCAGTAATTTGTAACGATCCGGCAATCGCAAAATTTATCGATAACTTTAGCTGTTTGCACTAACGATTAGGTGATTTACTACATACTACGATATTCGACAACTCTATTTTTCTATTTAAAAATTTGACTTTTTCTTGATTAAATAAACAACACAAACATTGTGTTCGTTTAGATAACTATAACAGCTGAATGCAACAATAGCGAGTATCGTTTAAAAATGTCATTGAGAAAAAAATTGTTATTTCTGCTGCTTAATTTTTAAACAATTATATTATCGCTAAAACATGTTACTGAATACTAAAACCGATAATTTTGTCTTTTACTCTTTTAAACGATTCACTTATCGCTAAAACAAGTTCCTGAATAGCACTACAGGAACTCAATACTATATTTTAATATTTTCCCTTAAGCCGTTAAAGAAGGGGTGTATTTACGTACATTAATCCCTAGTTTTACCGCACTTCCTGGACATAAATTTAAAATTCCAAATTTCTGGCCAAAGGTGTTTGGGCAGGCCTCCAAGGGGATTTTTACCATTCTTGGCCCTCCCAGTAAAAATTTCCTAAAATGAGCTCTGTACATATTTCTACCCGTATTAAGTACCCACGTACATAATATCAAAAGAAGCCGCTCTTCACAGATGTCTTATTCGGATTAAACAAAAAATACAGATTTGCCTTTACCGATGTCTACTCCTGATAAGGAACCCCCAAACCAAATTACAAGATTCAGCGGTCTGGGAAGACCGCCAAGGAGGGAGATTTTCAAACCTTTTAACCCTGCTTATCATGATAAGGAAGGAGCCCATATACCAAATATTAAGTTCCCCTCTTTGGTGGCTTGACCTGGCTGCTAAGGGAACGATTTTCCCTACGTTAACCAAAATTTTGAGCATATCACATACATAAGCAAGCTAGTTCATATTCGAAAAACATATATTTTAATTTTTGACCAAATTGATTTGTGCATTCCGCCAAGGAGGAGAATTTTACCCTTTATGCTACTCCCCGATAAAGTTTCGAAAATCCGCTATATTCAGACATATATTTCTGACTAGAATCTCACATACCGAATTTCAAGTTTCTAACTTCAACGGTTTGGCCAGACCGCCAAGGGCGATATTTGATCAATTTTTGTCCATCCTCGTGGGAATTGCCAGAAATCCCGTCAATACAGAGGTTTGTTTTCTCGTGCCCCACATAACAATATTCATGTTCCTCGATTTAGTGGTGTGGGCAGGCGCTTACTCCTGTTTAAAAACTCATGTACCAAATTTCAAGTTCAAGTTCCTGACCGCATTGGGCAATACTTTCCCCCTTTTTGCCCCTCCCCAGACATCCCTTAGGTATAGATGTCTTCTCGTGCCCGCACACTTAGGAAATTATGTTGGTAAAGACGACTGCAATTGTAGTCAAAAACAAATGAAATTTCATTTAAAAAAAGGACGACTTACATTTCATTAAATTCAACTAACATTGTCATTTGTTTTTTAATGTTCAAAAAATGACTAACATTGTAGTAAAAATGAACCACATGGTAGTAAAAAATAACCCAAAACTTTTTTTTTATTTTTTTAAATAACAAAAAACAACAGTAAAAAATGAATGTAAAATCATAAAACAGTCATTTGATGTGAGTTGTTTTTTTAAATGAACTACAATGTTAGTTAAAAATTTTATTTGTTCTACAAATGACTTACATTTACATTAAAAATAATGAAACTGTATTACAACCCAAACAACTACATATTTTTCAAGCAGAAGTTCCCTGAGTGCATAACAAACTTCAAGTTTTTTGCTTTAGTGGTGTGACCAGGCTTATTTTGCGTATTGACAACATTAAGCCCTAAATGCATAATGTACCATATATGGTACATGCATTTAGTCTTACGACAAGCCCTCTAATTAAACTAAATAGTGATACCGTTACTTTTAAATTGTTCAAAACAATATTACTCTTCATAAAAATACCGCTTTAGCTCACTTACAATTTGTTTTCATTACCAGTCAGCTGCCAAAGTGAGAGTATGCACTTTTTGCACTTAATTTCTAAAGTGAATTTCAAAAGTGAAAAAAATTGTCATAAAATATATTATTCGTATGGAAACAAGTATTTTGGACTTAGTTTTAGCTAATTATAATGAATTTGGATCAAATGTGATATATATTGTATTAGTTATATGTATAGAATGCATAGTGTACGATATATGGTACATTGTTTTTCCTCTTTTCCGGGAAAACGGTTCATTTTCTAGGAAAATGAATGCCCAATTCGAGTTCAGTGAGCGACTTTACATAAGGGTAGCTTGGTATCTATACCGGGTGCTGACCTCTTGCATTTAACGGTTAATGCTTTATTGTATGCATAATTTACTTCTTCTTTGTATACATTATTTACTGCTTCAAAAGAATGCATTAGATGCATAGAAATGTAGTTACTGCTTACCAATTTGAGGTTATTTTTTTCTGTTAAGGTACCACATACCAAATTTCATGTTCCTCGCTTTAGTGGTTTGGCCAGGCCGCCAAGGAAAAAGCCTTTACTTCCTCTCCCCGTAGGAATTTATACTGATTTTTCCTGCTTAGAAACCAAAACCATACCAAATTTCAAGTTTCTAGTATCAACGGTTTGGCCAGGCCGCAAAGGGGGATTATTAGCCCCTATTTTACCATATTTCTGGGCAAATTTCCAAAAAAGACCATACCATAAATTTGGATCACAGACGAAAGAATATATGTTGAAGATTTCAGCTTTCCAGCCTCAATGAGCAGGAGAGCCCTTATTGGCCCACCCAACAGGATGAACCACCTTGCCAAATTTCAAGTGCCTAGCTAATGCGGTTAGGGCTGCATTAAGGTCAGGAGTGTTGGGTACAAAATTTAAAGTAAATTAATATACTTTTGATTTATACTATTAAAACTATTGATTATGAATAAATACATTTAAAAAAATAAATGGCAAAAATTAAGTACAAGATTTACATATACATAGCATTTATAACTTCAAGCATTTTGAAGGATATTTAAAATTCATTTCATTTGATGTCTAAATCATTAATATTGGTTGGAGCTATAAGAAAATAAAAATCGTTTTGTTAAAAGATTTTTTTTTAATATCGCAGGTCCTTTTATTGCAAAATTAGGACATTTTGAACTTATGAAGTTTCTTATCTTTTGCAAATTTTGCATTATATATAGTTTAGTTTAAAACTATCATTAATTAATTTATTTATTTAGATATTTATTATAATTAAAATTAGAATAAATCTTAAAGCTGAAGCACTAAGGCTATTGGCTTAATTTCAAAACTAAAAATTATAAATATAGGGAATTTTGACACATTTCGTCAACTTATTTGATCGAGTCTCCAGTTTTATCCATCGTCATAGGGTGTTGAAATTTGACCAATGTGTGTAAAATAACGCCCTTTATTATAATTTTTGAGAGCACCCAGGAAATTCCACCAAGTGGTCAAAATAGGCCACCCTAGTGTTCATACATTTAAAAATGTATTCTAAGTAAGAAAAATAATCTGTTAAAAAATTCATAAATATTTGTTATTCTTTTTTCTTTTTTTTTAAGATTTTTCTGGTTTATTTAGTGTTAAGAAATCTTGTTATATTGTTATCACTTGTGTATGTTGAAATTTTTAACAAGTTTTTAATCCTACTCTTAATATGTCTGTATTTCTTTTTTAAGTTTTATTTTTGTAACTTTTTACATGACGTGTTTGATAAACATATTTCAAATATTTTCTTTAACCTTCATCCTTGAAGTAAAACATAAAATTTAGAGCAAAGATTTATTACAAGCACTTCTGAGCTTTTACTTTTTTAAAGGAGTTGTAGTAAAATTAAAGTGCTTGTCATTTTCGGAGTATAGTTTATTCTGAAGAATAATAAATATTCTTAATTGTGAAATTCGATAACAGAAATCTAAATTTTATATTACACAAGTGCTAGCCTAAAGAAAATGAATACAAGAGACTTACTTAATGTCTTACATTTTAGTATTTCCAAAGAAGTTGAATAAAATACATTTCCTGAAGCACTATTGACGAACTAAAATTTTAAAATTATAGCACTGTTTGACCATAAACAGATTATGCTGTTAAAATTTTCAAGTTTTTATACACATTTTAAACATTGTAAATAATAAATTTTGGTGAAAAAATATTCTTTTTTAAAACAAGTATTTTTCCTCAAGTGTTGGATTCGATTATCTAGCAGAATGTGTCTAAAATTTTTAAATTTATTCTCAATCAATGGTTTAATTTGTGGTTTTTAGTTTTTTTATTTTTAATTTAATACTTTGTATTTGCTTATTTTTCATTATAAAAGAGTAAGGCGAAATTCACACTTTATCTATCTCTGTCCATCCCTATCCAATATTTCCCAGTATTAGTGATACGAATTGTCAAATTATTATTAATTCTCTTTTGAAAATGACATTTTGTATCATCAATACTGGGAAATAGTGGATATAGGTGGATCGGAGTGGCTAGCATATGAATCAAGATTAAATAATAAATTATTTCATAAGAAGTACTTTACACGTAAATTCAACTGCAGCTAAAGGTTTTCTCCTTAATTTACTCAATATCAGACTTGGGCGACGTCAATTACATTTCAAAATCGTTCACTTGTGAAATATTTCTATATCATTAAAAATTCAATAAAAATTCCGGACCTACGCTCACACTTGTGGGCTTAAACGCTTAATTGGAAAACTTAAAATTTTGTCAAGACCAGACATGGGACATAATTCCAATATCTGCGTATTTAATTACAGGCCAATTACTTTTTTATGTTCAATTACATGTAATTGGGTGTAATTGAGTAATTGCCCTGTAATTAAATACCCAGATGTTGTTAATAGTCCCCATGTTTGGTGTTAAACATTTTACAACTTTACCAAGGAAGAGATTAAGCTCACAAATGTGAGTGTATGTCTGATATTATTAATAATATAGAAAAATTTCACAAGTGAACGATTTTGAAATGTAATTGACTTCGCCCAAGTCTGCTCAATATACATTTTCGACGAGAAACCCTACATTTTTATGTTTGTTTTTAAAATTTTGTTTATTCGAAAGTTCAGGGATTGCAAAATGACAACTTTTTCTAATAATTTTAACCTTATTGTTTTGCCATGATGTAATTTAATAGACTAAAATTGTTTGCTTGTTGTATTAAGAAGTTATTCTCTTTTGAAGCAAAAACCTTTCTAAAAACTACGTTTAGGATTTATTAATTTATCTTATGAAACTTTGAGCTTTAAAATAAAACCCTCAAAAGGATGTTTAAAAAAGCAAAATCAAATAAAACCCTTGAAAACTAATTTAAAAAGGGATACATCATACTTATAGGGAGTTTAGAATGAAAAGTTGATCTAGTAAAAAGTGGATTAACTGCATATGTTTGAATTAATATTAGGCAGTAAATCTACTTTTTAAAATATTAATTTTGCCATCTAAACTCCTTATGAAATATTACATGCACTTTAAAGAGTTTAAAAATGGGTGAAAAATATTGGCCGATACTGCTAAAGCAAAACGTTTGTTTTAAAGTCGAATTTTTTTCTTGACATATGGTGTTGTTTATTTTGTGTATAAGATCCATACAAAAACATATATTTTTAAAGCATTTTGACTGGTTGTTTAAAGAATACAAACCACCCAATTTTCAGACTACAACCCAAAATTTAAAATATAACTCTGTTCTAAATTAATGAATAGTAACCCTATGTTGAATGAGGAGTCAATTGACCTAAAAGTGACTGTTTAAAGAAAGACTTATCACTGGACTGGTATCATTTAATACTGAAGTGGGTTAAACAGTGTCAATTGTCTTAAATTACCAATCCTGTGACTGGTAAAGGGAGGACATACCACTTAACCAGAATGCTTATTAACACGAAAAAGCCAGTTGTCCAGAATTTTACCCATTGGAAGCTGTTTAGTTTTCGTTTATTTTTTACGACATGTTCCTTTTGAGACAGTCTTGTGGTATGCCCATCTTTGGTTAGTCCTGTGGCACGCCAGTATGTGGTTTAAAGCAGCACAAATGACCCTCTCCTATGACAAGCCAATGTTAAAGTTGTCAGTTGTTTACATAGGGGAGGGTTTAGCAGAGGACCGGTCTCTGGCACGAAGGGACCGATCCTGTGGCACCCGCAGATCCGGTCCCATTCCCCATAGGGAAGTAAGACTGAACTTTTTTTTTAAATTTTAGTAAAAATACATTCTCATTTAAGAATTTATATTTAATGTTTTTAACTCATTAATGGCACGTCATAGAACCACTGGACATTTTTCAACCAAACTTGACAGATATATAAAACCATGTTTTCGTTGCAAAACAATACTTACTTATTAATTTCACTAATGTTGGTAAGTTAAAGAAATTATAATCAATTAACCCGCATAAATGTGAAACCAGTGGAAAATTAATAATATTTAACAAAAAAAAACAATTAATTTATTTTTTATTTTACTACACTACACTTAGAATATTATTGTGTATACAAGTTAATAATGTCGATTTGGACCAGATATGACATAACAAATATGGTATTTTGGAGGGTAAACATCTGTCATTATAATTCAGTATCAGATAGATGCCAAAGTGCAAACACACATTTTTTTCAACCACTATAATAATGTCGAATTTTGTGCCTAAAAAAGATGTTTTGCGGGTAAGTCTGATAACCTTTTTTTTGAAGAAAGCGGCTGAAAGTTATCGATTGTTGGTAGAAGGTTACGGTCAACATGCACCAACTCAAAAAACTTGTGAACAATGGTTTGCGCGATTCAAAAGTAGTGATTTTGACACAGGAGACCAGGAGGGCCTGGCCAGCCGAAAAAGTTTGAAGATGAGGAATTGGAAGCATTATCACGAAGAGTGTTGACACACGCAAGAAGAACTGGCATTATCATTGGGAGTCACACAACAAGCCATTTCCCTACGTTTAAAAGCATTGGGATTCATTCAAAAGCAAGGAAATTGGGTCCCATATGAATTGAAGCCGAGATACGTTGGAAGGCGATTATGTTATAAATGTAGATATTATTTGGACTTAGGTAAATTCAGAAAAACAATTAGCTAAATGTTTTAGAGTGGGTTCTTAATTGTAAGTGATGCTAAAAACTGTTTAATTTTATTTATGTAAGTAAAGGTCTTAAAAGCTTTTCTAAAAACTTATAAATTAATTTTATATTTGAATTTAGCTAACTTATTTAAACTGTCATTAACCATTAATTTTCCTCTACTAGGATTATAAAATCAACCATTATTTTAACAGAATTTAATGTAGTTCGTTTAGTTTTTAAACAAATTTTAAGCTGACGTAAATAATATTGCTGTTATTTTGTTTCCATTTAATGTCACACAGTGGGGTATTTGAAAAAAATAATTGCAATTAAGATCGAACATTTTAACTACTAAACAAATTCTTGGAAGTTTAAATTAGATTTTTCCCGGCATATTAACTTCGTTATATACAAGGTGTCTTGGACATTGAGTTGCTATTTGCCACCGATGGTAAGGCGACGAGTAGGAGTAGCTCTTTGTCTTCCTTGGTTTTTATATGGCTTAAGAATGGGATAATATAGCGAGAAATAAATTATGTTTTAACAGGGTAGTGAGATACATTTTTGTTCTTAAAATACGAGATCATATATCGGCTTTTAGAATGCAATTATTGGCATATGACTTTGATGAGTACATAAACTCCCGTCAGATCATTTTATTTTTTAAAATTATTAAGTACAATTGCCCTTCATACTTAGCTGAGAAATTTGTCTTCGGAATTTCCACAACAGCAAGTTCGATCGTTTATCCAATGCATTCAACTCTCACTATGGATAGGTCCTTTGTGGTAAAAGTGGTGAGATTATGGAATGAGGTAATTCCGTATGAAGAGAGAAGATTTTCGCAAACTGTAACACAATTCGAGAATAAGTTTAAGATAAATATTTGAATAAATCTTGTCGCTAGAATTAAGTCTTTTTGTTTTCAGTAAAAAGTTTTGTTTATTTTATTTATTACATTGAAAACTGATCCTTAAACTTGAATATGGGATTCATGTTGCTGGTCATCGTTTTTTGCTGTCTAGTTGTGTTTGTATAGAGATAATTGGGGGAAATAATTAATAATGAAATTGTAACATATTAAGTTTTTATAATTATGTAAATATATACAAATTTATCAAAATATGTATTTTAAAATATCTTTGTCAAATTTTGAAATTAATCTGCAGCTATTTGGCCCTCTGGGCTTACAGCTTGCATGGAAATAAATAAATAAATAAAGTTATTTAGGCAGCATTTACAAGAATGATTAATTCGTATGACAAGAAAATGTTAAATTCATCGATGAAAATGCTTGATTAGAGTCATTCCTTGCAGAAAAGCTTTTGCTGGTTAATTAACCAAGGGTATCATCTCCGGCAGATAAAAACACAGATAATTTTTTATTTTTTTATACAATTTCATTTTTATTGTTAAAAATAACATATGTAAATACACAATTAAAAACATTTTCAATAAAATTTTAATAATTTTATTTATAGTAATTAAATGTGCTAAAGTCCCAAAACTTATTTAACAAATTGTGAAAAGCAATCTGATGTAGGCGTGTCCCTATCCGGATTTCATTCCTGCCTAAGGAAATCTTCAGGGGACTTTGTTATTAGAATTTCTAGAGATATTTGTTATGTTAAATCGCAAACTCAATGAGAATTTCTTGTCCTCGTCTAGGAACGAGATTCAAAATTTAAAATATCAAAGAAAAACCAAAACAACAACAAAAAATTGTCACAATTGGCTTTGTCATCTTCCAAATACTACTCTGTTTTTTTGACAGACCTAGCAATGTAGTGACGTTTATTCAAGTAAATCAACAATAGAAAATCATATGTTTTCTATTAGTGTCAGTTACATTTAAATTTGCACAAGCACCTGCATATTTGTTATTTAAATTTATTTTCATCGGGATAAACATTAATTGCATTTATAGTAATTAAATGTGCTAAAGTCCCAAAACTTATTTAACAAATTGTGAAAAGCAATCTGATGTAGGCGTGTCCCTATCCAATTTTCATTTCGAATACCATTATTTTTTTTTTCTTTTTTTTTTGTTGTTCTTTGTCTACATTTTTAAGGGTTGCCAATACTCAATTGTATGAATACCTGCAAAAATATGGTAACATTTTTGTATTTTTATAAAAATGTAAATAATTCACAATTTAAGCGATAACGTAAAAATCAATCACAAACAAGTACACAGAGAAAGGAGATTCATTGCTCCATCCGAATTTTTTGCCAACCTGATTTTGACAATTACATGTACCAACATAATATTTGTTAAACATTTATTGAGCACCATTCATAATTGGTAATAAAGATTAACATACGATAGACTTTTAATTAATTGTACCTATACTTTTATTTAATTGTACCTATACTGTTTCCAAAAATGTGTTTATAAATACTTTAAGAAATTTTATTAATTAAAATACTCATTGCCAACCAACTTACTGTTGGTCTGAAAAATCAAGCACTGGCAGAGCACTATTTGCCAATGATCCAACAAATGAAGTGCTGGCAAAGCACTGATTAACAAAGCTCTGCCAACGTTAGTAAAAAGTGCTTTGCCAGTGCTTAATTAACAAAATATACAACAGTAAAAATAATAAAAGCACTGTCACAGCTCTGGCTTAGAACGCTCTGCCAACGTTCGTAAAAAGTGATTTGCCAGTACTTGATTTACAAAATTTACAACCGTAAAAACAAAAAAGCACTGGCACAGTACTGACATAGAACGCTTTCCCAACATTGCCAAAAGTGCATTGCCAGTACTCATTTACAAAATTTACAACCGTTAACAGTCACTTGTTCACAACAAGAATGGAAAAATTCAAAACAAAATTGCAATTTATCATTTGAAGTTAAGAATATTAAGGTCTCCTATTATAGTCAGCACAAAGTATAGTTTTTGTACTAAAATTTTACTTAAGAAATTTATTTTAAAATTTCTTTCTTTAGTAAAATTGTAGTAAAAAATCGTGCTAACTTATCTACTTAAAAATGTACTTCAAAATTCTAATTTTCATTATCTGTAGTTTTTTTTATAGAAAACGTTCTTAAGAGTTTTTTTAATGCAACCAAGTCTTCCGAATATTTTATTTTCGTTAATGAACATTGCTTAGAATTTAAGGGTTTTTTAATAGGAAAAAATGCTTGAAATGTTAACATTTTTGAATTTCAAAAATAAAGAGTACGATGAATGTGGATGCTTTTTTAAATTTTAAATGATCAAAAATAAGAAAATAAGAAAAAAAGAATAAGAAAAAGAATGCTTAAGAATCTGCAGTTTTATCTACAGAAACGTTCACACAGAAAACAATTCGGATACTACTACTCAAATTCGGTTATAACGAATGTCAGACAGTTGGCACAACTTTAAATTAGTTTTCACAAAAAAGTTCGGTTGATTCAACAGAATTTTAGTTGCAACTCCTAAAACATTCAGAAATATAATATACAAATCGTAGTGCTAACTGAATGTATAAGTTCTTACCATTAATATAAACTTTTCAATTCGGTTGACACTTTATTTCTCTGTATGTTCTTAAGAGTATTTTTTTATGTGGAAAAGTCTTCAGAATATTTTATTTTCTTTAAGGAAAATTGTTTAGAATTTAAGGGTTTGTAATTGGAAAAAATTCTTGAAATGTTAACATCTTTCTATACGCAAATGCACTAAAAATCGTAGGGATTTCTAAAGCGTACAATGAATCTGAATTAAAGAAAACCTTTTATTTGACGCCAAAAACATCCATGTTAAAATACCTCATAAAAGAAAACGTCATTTTGTTACAGCTACACTATTACAAATCTTATTAGAATCCCAAGGGTTATTTCTACTTAGTAAGATTAGCAATAATTGGGGTTTTTCAAAGATTCTTATTACTTTAAAAGGAAACTATTAGCTTATGAAGATTTTAATTTGAAAAAAATATAAAGCTTAAAACGTTGCCTTTTTAAGAGGGTGTTATCCTTAAAAGTATTGTCCTCGATTACATTTTCCTTCTTTGAATTAAAAAAATCTTACACACAGAGAAATAAATTACCAGCCGAATTTAAAAGTGTATTTTAATGGTAACAACTTATTATTAGTGAGTAAAATGATATTAATATTAGATTTCTGAAAATTTTCTGTGATGCAACTAAAATTCGGTTGACTTAACTAAACTTTGTTGTGAACTCTAATGTTCAGTTGTACCAACCGACTGGAATTCATAATAACCAAATTTGAGTTGTAGTAGCCGAATTTCTGTTGACAAAAATTTATTAATAGAACAGAATTATTTCGTTAAAATTTTTTTTTTGTGTTTTTTAAATTAATTATTTTTTTGACAACCCGGGTAATATATAATAAGATTAATTCATATCTGACGTTTGATGGTGTCTCATTACGGCTTATATCATTGTGTACAAATACATCTGATCATTTTTACTTAAAGAATGTTTTATATGGTACCTGTTATTACTATATATCTCCAAATCTTACTCCAAATATAATAATCCAAATATATGTAGTGATCGATATGATATATATAATCCGATGCTTAGGTTTATTGAAGTGTATGTGACGTTATACTTAATATGTGTTTCTAATAATTTTATATAGCGCTATATATATAATTTCATACACATTTTCGTAAAGTTCGATATTAAATTAAGTTATCTTCAGGTTAATTCTTTATTTTAAAACGAAATCATTTGCGATTGATTTCTTTTATATAATATGAAATAAAAAATGTCTACATTTTATTGGGCAATACTATTTCACTATATAGTTTTAAAACCCTAAATTTGTTCTTGATACTTTTTAAACATCTCGTTATGTTTCATTTGAAAAAAAATGGGTTTTTAAATTGTTCATTTCTATTAATTTTAATTTTCAACTTAAATACTTTTAAGTTACAAAAAGCATACCTACTATCGGCTAAAATTTTATAAAATCCGATATAATTTAATGTTCCGCATATGGATAAATGTCGGCTAAAACTGTATCAAATTATATCTAATTTTATATAATATGCATGTAGATGGCCAATTTTTTGGAACCAATTTGTATGGTTTTGTATATGGTAACTTAACAAAAGAGATATAATTATATTAGAAACCATATTAAAATTTTTATCCGGGAAGCCTTACAAAACAAAATAATATAGTTTAGCAAATAAACCAAAAATTTAAGAACTCAAGTTAATAATTTATTTAAATAAGGAAATTTATTCTGAATACAATTCAGTGATTATTATCACCAATTATTAGTTACTGTTTTTTATAATTTAATTTGAATGTGGTTGTGGTCAAAGAAACAAAATTCTGAAATATTTATTTAAAAGTTTTGGTCAGATATATACACACATTTTATGTTCCACCACCATTTTTAGTAAAAAATTGCTTACATTTTCTTTTTTCTTCATACTTTAGAAACTAGGGAATACACAAGAAACGTAATTTCCAAAGCACTTTTGTTATAGAGTGAAAAATCGTACGATAGCATTCGAATACTCACTCGATACCGAATGCCATCATTAGAAATTTCGATACAGTTTACTCGATATCGAATGACAGAATACCAAAAGAAGAAAATTTTGAACGTTCGATAAGAAACTCGATAGCTCACGACTGCGATAATTAGTCCCCAGAACTAAATTATTCGTTAGTTGGATTTGAGGATTTTTTTAATGAAGAAAAGCTGGATTAGTTTGGGATGTTGTAGGGTACTTTGGGAATCCATCAAAAACGTACTGAAATTAACAAAACTAAAACAATAGTTTTAACGGTAATTCTTCTTTGTTAAATGATAATTAACAACACAAGTGAAATGGGAAAAAAGGAACACAAAGAAATAAAACTACAAAATTAAATTTAATTTAATAAACATAAAGAAAAGTTTTAAATCTTGCTCTGAATATTCTGAGTTATTTTTACACATTTTAGTGCATGTGTTGTAGTTCATGAAATTGTTAAAATTTAATTTCAGGGACATTTCATTGCAAATAACTATGACAAAATTTACCCTGCTAAATAAAAAAGCATTTAAAGCTGTTGGCTAAACTCATATTGTTCGGGTAATCAATTAAGATCACATATTTGTAGTTGGTTGATATGTGTTTCTTGTGGGTGGCGGACTAGAAGCAGGATGATATTGACCTAGTCGCTTAGGTCGATATCGATTTTTTTATAAAAATAATGGCTTTTGAATATTGTTATGTATCAAGAGTGAATCTTTGATTTGATAAAGTAATTTTTTTTTTTTTTCATTTTTGGCGGGATGCATCAATCCCGCCTAAACGTACATTAAATTAAAAGTTTTAATAAGCTTAATACGAGAATAGAAAAGGAGTCAACAAACTTAAAGGACTTTAAATTTTATGGCGCAAACAAAATTTTCGTAACCTCAAATAACTTTATTCCATAAAATTTCCAATTTTACGAATTAATAAGTACTTAATATGATTTCCTGCGAAAATGTAACCCTACACTCAATTAAATATCAGAAACTTGCAAAAAATGCATGCTTTTCAAAATAATCGCCAGTTTCTTTATAAGCTCTAATAGTATATGACAAAACTATTGTTTGAATGTAAATTAATATTTTGTGGAGGTGTAATATATTTGGAAATGGGATAAATACAATGAGATCTAAACTTTTATGTAGCTATAATTGAATCTTAGCATAAGCCGTAATTTTAACATTTTTAATTTGCTTGCAACTTAAAACCGCCATAACTTTTATGACGTTAAAGATCGCATGATTATCGCGAAAGGGTTTAGAATTTTTAAAGATCGGCGTACATATACACAAAAGGGTATTCATGTCATACAAAAATTTTTTATTCCAAATTTTTTTAAATTCTTCATCTATATTACCATTATTTGTTTGAAATAACCCACTGTGCGATGATATAATGCAAAATTATGTTACTATACAACTTACTGTATACATAGTAGCAAAGCAACAGCCAACAAAATTTATTTATTTAAAAGCCGCAAGTAACAACTTTTAATTGCATGAATTCATAAGCAGTTATTTATGCTCTACAAAATGTTGTTAAAAAAAATTCTACGCTGGTTTTTGTTTTGTATAATTTTTTGTATTCTTTTGTTAATAAAGTAAAAAAAAAAAAATAATTTTTAAAAAAAAATAATGTTTAAAAGTTATTGTTTATATAAATTATGTTCAAAATCCATGCTAGGAATTCTTGAATTTTTTTATGTGAAAATTTAGCGACAGAATATAAAAACCCACAATTCCTGTTTCTTCATATAATTTCAAATTTCTTTATTCTCATTACTAAACTTGAAGAACTAATAAGGAGAAAATTTGTTTGAGACAAATGCCAAAAAATTTTGAAAAGTATTTGGGGAACACAGTCTCAAGCAAAAACTGTACAAATATTTTGCCTTTTTTAGAATATTTAATAACATTTGCAAACATGTTGATCAAAAATAATCAATTTAGAACACTTTACGCAGCGCTAGCCAGCAATTATTTCTCTTAAATAAGCATGGCTTTAAATGCTATTTCACCATGAAACGCATGAGAAAAATGTTCGGAACACCCTAATGATAACTTAATTAAGTAGTTATTTGCATATGTTAACAAAATATATTTTTTTAATTCAAAAAATAAAACTGTTAACTTTATCTTGTTGAAATTAAATGTACCGAGAAATGATTAAGTTTAGAATGCATTCTAAATGTTATGTATTAGTTAAATACCACTTGAGTAGAATTTTCTCTCAGGGTTTAACATTTAATTGCAAATAAGTTTAGACAGCTATAGAAGAATTAAATATGTTTAACCACTTTTGAAGAAAATTTAAAATTTAAATTAATAAAGAACTTGCTAAGCAAAATATTCACACTGTCCCACAGTGTTATGAATCAAAGAGAAAATGAGGATTAATTCAGCGAGATCTCTAGTTTTAAGAAATTATTATTTTTAATCCGGAAGATGCTTTTTTGTTTTTCGGGAAAACTGTTCTTGATTCACAATTATATTTACAATTCAGGAAAGCAAAAATGAATTAATAAAGTGTCAAATTGCAACATACTTTATGCAATTTTAAAAAGTTTAAACAATATATATTTAGTATGTACTAATATTACACTTAGAATACTATGTAGGTAAAGACCGATGTAAATGTAGTTGAAAACAAATGAAATGTCACTTAAAGAAAGAACGGCTTACATTTCATTAAAATCAACTAACATTGTAATTTGCTTTTTAATGTTCAAAAAATGACTCATAAAACGGTCATTTGATGTGTTTTTTAGGAACTACAAGGTTAGTAAAATATTGAATTAGGTCTACAAATGACTGACATTTACATTAAAAATAAATGAACTGTATTACAACCTCAACAACTACATATTTTTAAAGCAGAAGTTCCCTTAGTGTAGTATAAAGTTAATTTTGATCTGAATTTTTGGTTTTTCCCTAATTCTGTAATTGTACAACTTTAACTCAAAAAAGTCACTGAGGTAAATGCTATTATTTTTTGTTAGTAAATAACATTAAAAAATACAAGTCTGTCATATTAAAAAAAAAAAAAAAAAATAATAGAAATTTTTTTATTAACCTGTTAGGCGCCTTTTTGTTTTTCGGGACTAAAGAGCATGATTCCCAATTTTCGTTGTAAATTTGAAATTAAAAGCAAAAAAGAAATAAAACAAATTGCAAATTAGACATTCTTAGCCTCATTTTCACAATGTCCCGTTAGCAACTAACTGTGACTTTAGCTGGAACATTTGTTGTTGTTCCCCATATATTCCGCTAAACATTTCAAAGTCAAATAAATTTTCTCGAGTTTAATTTACAAAAATACAGATTTATAAACAATTATCCATTACCCAAATAATTTGGTTAAATGATACTCTTATTGGGTTTTCAGCATATGCAAAGTAATTATTTTGAAGTAAAAAAATTTTGATCAAAAAATTTCAACGCAAAATGGAAAAGCTGGTACCGCACCTGAATGAAGGTATACATAATTTTATAAAAAAAAAATCAAAGATAATTTCGGAAAAATTTCGATTATTTTTGAACCCTTCTGATTTCCATCTTGAAATTCGTATATATTATAAGTGATGCTTTGAATTAATTGCGAAATACATTTCAGAAAAATTAAATATGAATTTTTGAGATATCCGCGAATTAAAGAATTTTTTTTTTAATTTCTTTATAATTTTCGCGAAAAAATAAAGAATTTTTCCGCGAATTAAAGAATTTTTTTTTTTTTAATTTCGTTATAATTTTCGCGAAAAAAAATCTTTTTATTCAACATCGTTTATAAAAGAGGATGTTATCTTTAAAATGACACCAAACTTTTATTTTTCTGTTGTCGTGTTTAAAAGCTAGGATAATTCAAACATTTTGTATTTCTTATACATACACTTAGGAAATTATGTTGGTAAAGACGACTGCAATTGTAGTCAAAAACAAATGAAATTTCATTTAAAGAAAGGACGACTTACATTTCATTAAATTCAACTAACATTGTCATTTGTTTTTTAATGTTCAAAAAATGACTAACATTTGTAGTAAAAATGAACCACATGGTAGTAAAAAATAAACAAACATTTATTTATTTTCATTTTTTTAAATAACAAAAAACAACTGTAGAAAATGAATGTAAAATCATAAAACAGTCATTTGATGTGAGTTGTTTTTTAAATGAACTACAAGGTTAGTTAAAAATTTTATTTGTTCTACAAATGACTTACATTTACATTAAAAATAAAGAAACTGTATTACAACCCAAACAACTACATATTTTTAAAGCAGAAGTTCCCTGAGTGTATGTTAAATATCCACAACTTTTATCAGCTGCTAAATACGAATAACGAATTTTGAAGAAAGAAAAAGGAGCCAACTCCACAGTAACTAGGAGCATATATATATATAGTATAAAGTATAAAGTGTCTTTTTAACAGTTTTATTAGTTTTTCGTGTTTTCTGTGTTTATATACATCGAGATTATTTTGATGTTATTTTCAATTTATTACGAGCCTTATATTAGCTAGGTTGGTACTAGTATTTCTATTTGGCTTAAGATCTAATCAGAACCCGAAGTTTTAGTTTCTTTGGTTTTGGGATATCATCACTTTTAAAATTTGATTTGCGGGCCCTTTTCCTGCAGAGCAAATAAAGATGTATTCCTATGAAATTTGAATTCACCTTTTGAGTTTACACTTACTTTTTAAATTTAAAAATAGGTCGGAATAAATCAAATTTTTTCAAAAATCTTATGAAGTACTTTTTTATTACATGCAATCAAAAAGGATGTTTAGCTGGGAAAAATGGTGCAAAAATGTCCTCTTTTTGGTAAGCCAGATTTCTCAAGTTATTAAGTTTTCAAAATGTTGTCTTTACTGAAATGCAATATTTTATTGGTTAACAACTTTTTAACAGGCTGCGATATATCGAAAAGGTTTGTGGAATTTTTCTTAGCTTTTGGCTTCCGGGAGTTAATCTTCCTTCATATCAGAGTAGACTTGCTATTATAAAATTACCTACGCTTAAAATCCGTCGAATTATGTTAAACGTATCTTTTCTACTTAACTTAATTAATGGTGATGTTTTTTCAGAATTTTTGATTAATAACATAACGGTTATAGTTCCTCATAGTTCCTCAACGTCGTAGTAAATATGCTAATGCTGACCCATTACGAAGAATATGTAATGACTTTAATGATTTATATAATTGTATTGATTTTTCTTTAAATGTTGATGCTGTTAAACGTAAAATAATACTGTATTTAAATATTTAATTATGTTTTTTGTTGTTATATAATTTTGATAATAATTTCTAATTAAAATTTTTTATAGTCTGTAAGGATTTAATACATAGACTAAATAAATAAATAAATAAAAAAAAATAGACTTTTCCGTCCACTCTATTGACTAAACGATGCACTTTAAAACCCGCAAAAAAGTTTTTTTTTCAATAATTTTTGGCGTAAAATCGAATGCCTTGTTCAAATTTCCTATAAATTATCTCCTTTTTAATCTGTAGTAAAAGAGACCCTTAGTTTGCGTTTTTGGCTACCGCGCGCCTGTTACAAGTAAAAATTTTTTTTAGTTAAAAATAAAGCATCTGTAATAGTACTCAAGCAACTGAAAAATCTAGACTGCAGCAATATGTAACTTTTCTGCAAAGTTGTCTTTAAAATTTTCGCAGCTTAAGAAATAAGTTTCAAGCTATTGGAGTGTAAAATAAAAAAACTCATTTAAAAAATATCTAAAGATTTCAAACTCATTCATGGAAATGATGATTTACTTTACACATAGCTAATTTTTCAAAGCATTTTCTCAAAGAATCTGACATAAGAGATTTAAAATTCAAATATATTTAATATAAACTTTAAATTTTTGTATGATTTATTATCTGCTTGTGGGAAGCAGAGCTGAATGCTACCGGACGCGTCATAGGTTGCGGATAATGATACGTGCCGTAGATATGCGGTGTAGCTGCCATTGGCGGCCGCGGACAGTCAGCGGGTTAGAGAAGAGAGTCTCGGAGAGACATAGGTGGCACTGTGTTCTTAATAAATTCCGAGCGCCTGTGAGGCTCTAACCGACGTGGTGAGTAACTGGCGCCATCAAAAAACCAGTAAGGCCAAACTTCAGAAGGCAACGGGAAACCACTAAAGATTTTTAAAATTCCCATGTTAATTACATACATTATGAATAACGAAAATAATCAATGGCCCTCAGTCTCCGGCAATTCGAGGGTGCTAAGAATCCCCGGAGGTAAAACCAAACATGTTTTGAAAATTGGAACGTGGAATGTTCGTAGTTTGTATGAAGATGGAAAACTAGAAAATACGGTAAAGGAAATGCAAAGATTAAAAATTGATATACTTGGCGTTAGCGAAACCTGGTTGAAGCAATCAGGACAAAAAGAATTTAATGGTATTAAACTGTTCCACTGCGGAAACGACAATCCACAGCACAGACGTGGTGTTGGGCTATTCGTCTCTCAAGAAATCTCCAAAAGTGTGACAGAATTCGTTCCTCTTTCTGATAGAGTTGTGCTGCTAAAACTGCATTCCAAGCCCGTTAATTTTAATGTTATACAGGTTTATGCCCCAACATCTGATAGCAGTGATAATGACATCGAAACTTTCTACTCGGAAATAAACAAAGTTTTAAAAGCAACCAAACCACATGATATAACCATTGTTATGGGAGATTTTAACGCCAAAGTCGGAAATGTTGCTACTCCAGATATAACTGGAGTAGCAAAATTTTTCTTTGTCAAGAAGAAAAATTTAAAGTTACTAACACCTATTTTTGCCTTCCCCCAAGGCGTTTATATACGTGGAAATCTCCCCAGGACTCAGCTGACACCATAGTAAGAAATCAAATTGATTATATTTTAATAAATCAACGTTTTGGCTCTTCTATTAAAAACGCATCGACTTATCCTGGGGCCGATGTTCCATCAGACCACAATTTACTTGTGGCTAATATTAAATTAAAACTATCTTCAGTAAAACGACAATCTAAACCAAAAGGTCTAAATCTAGATAAACTTAAAAACGATAGAATCAAACAAAATCTTTCTATAAATATAAATCAAGAACTTTCTAATCTGATAAATACTAATGATAATCCTATTAGTCTTTGGGACCAGGCAACAAAGGTTATGAACGATGCGGCAAAGCAAAGCCTGGGTGTTAAAAGGCGCCGTGCAAAAGAAATGTGGATAACGGAAGAAATTCTTGACTTGATGGAAGAAAGAAGAAGACATAGAAATATAAATGATGAAGAATAAAATCGTCTTAATAAAATAATACGTTCAAAAGTACGCAATGCAAAACTTACATGGATTAGAACCCAATGCGAAGATATAGAATAATTGCAGAGAGTACATGATGATCTAAATTTGCACAAAAAACTAAAAGAACTATGCAACAATCATAAAAACGGTAATTCAACCATTCTTTTAAATAAAGAAAATCAAATAGTAACCGAAAGTAATGAGAAAATAAAAATATGGGAACAATACATTAATGAGCTTTTTAATGATTCCACAAGGTCTATTACTCCCGAAGACCTTAATGCTACAACATTTTCTGAAGACAGTGAGCTTCAAATTACAAAATCAGAAATCATAACTGCCATAAAATCGTCAAAAAATAACAAAGCTGTTGGTTGCGATGAACTTCCATCTGAAATTGTAAAGCTAATTGACGATAACGGCATTGATGTCTTATTAAACGTTTTTAACCACATCTACAATAGTGGCAAATATCCAGATAGTTGGTTAAAATCTACATTTGTGGCACTCCCAAAGAAAGCCAATGCTAGAATTTGCAAAGATTTTAGATTAATAAGCTTAATGAGCCACACGCTTAAAATATTTTTAAAGGTGATACACCAAAGAATATATAACCAATGCGAAAACGCAATGGGTCGTACACAATTCGGATTTAAACACGCCATGGGTACTCGTGAAGCCTTATTCAGTGTCCATGTTCTTGTTCAAAACTGTAAGGATGTCAGGAAGGATGTTTTCATGTGCTTTATAGATTATGAAAAAGCTTTTGATAGAGTACAACACAATAAGCTAATTGATATTTTGAAAACATTGGGCATCGATCACAAAATAATTAGATGCATCCAAAACCTTTATTGGAATCAGACGGCAGAAGTCCGTGTAGGAGATATTGTTACTCGCAATATCCCAATAAATAGAGGCGTTAGACAGGGTTGTATCTTATCACCCTTATTATTTAATGTTTATTCAGAGCAAATATTTGGCGAAGCTATTGATGACATAGAACAGGGCATCAAAGTAAATGACCAATATATAAACAATATTAGATATGCTGATGACACGACTTTAATTGCTGATAATTTACAAGATCTACAACATCTTCTCGATCAAGTCTGTCATTACAGTAAACAATATGGTCTCGATATAAACATTTCAAAGACTAAATTTATGATCGTTAGTAGAGGAAATAATACACTCTACTCAAGTTCATCTATGAATATAGATAACAAGCAAATAGAAAGGGTATACAGTTTTAAATACCTTAGATGTTGACTCAATGACAGCTGGGACTGTGATAAAGAAGTGAAATATCGCATAGAAGTGGCCAGAAGTGCTTTCTGCTGGTTCAGAAAGATTTTAAGTAGCCGCGATATCAACATCAACCTAAGAATTAGGTTTACAAAATGTTAAATTTGGTCAGTCTTGCTGTATGGTGTAGAAACATGGACACTTAAATTTGGTACCATGAACAGACTCGAAGCATTTGAAATGTGGTGCTATCGAAGAATCTTAAGTATAAAATGGACCGATAGGGTAAGAAACGAGGAAGTATTACAGGCTTTGAACAAAGACCGTGAGCTCTTAAAAAACATCAAGCGTCAAAAAAACAGCATACCTCGGTCATATAATAAGAGGACCAAAATATGAATTGCTACAGCTCATTATCCAAGAAAAGATTGAAGGAAGACGTGGAATCGGTCGCAAGCAGTTATCATGGCTCAGAAATATAAGAAATTAGACTGGGTTACGAACAATGAATGATCTTAGAAACACTGCTAGAAATAGAGATGATTTTTGAACTATAATTAATAATATTAATTAAATGTACATTATAAAAATGTATTTAGAATACTTATGTAATATTTTAGAATATTTGAATATTGTAAAAAAAAAAAAAAAAAACTAAATGTATGTATGTAGTCGCTAAAATCCAGAAGTGGATATGCAAATAAAGAAGAACAAAATTTAATCCCTTAACAATAGCATGTGGGGTATTAAAAAGGATTTAAATATAAAATTGTTATAAAATTGATTATAATAATATACATATTGAAAAAACAGAAATACCCTTAATTCCATATTCATTTATAATTTATATCAAACACTAAGAATATAGTATTATATTACTATCAATTTCAATGATTCATATGACAAATCTTGCAAATCTAAGAATAAAATTAATGAATATATTTATCAAAGCCATCATAACATGATTTTATTTTTTATATTAAAAAAAGGCCATAGGTATATTTGTATGCCTAATTTACTAGGCCTCCACAAATATTTAGTGGTATACACGTTACACAAATACAACGTTAGCAGCATGTGTATGCTCTACGATTCATTGGTTTATGATGTGTCTGTAAGAATATAGATATTTCTTCTAATATATGTTTGACAAATAAGGGTCGTTCTTTGCGTAACAATAAATAAAACATATTATATTTCATCGACAAATTTATAAAAACAATGACTTTTTTCCATCGTTATTAGTTTTTGGTCTTACATTATAATATTCCTGAAGGGAAATCTTACATATTTTTTGCAAAAACTTCATTTTTTTTTTGCTTTTGGTTCGGTTTGGAAAAAATGGCAAAACAAAAAATATGATTATGTTTATGATTATGATTATCGTTATCATATCATTGTATATACAAAATAATACCTAAGATTATTGTACTTATCGTTGACACAAATATACATTGAACAAACATCCCAGCAAAACTTTACATTACCCTGTAATAGTTTTTGGAATAAGAAGCTGAGGTCGTTAGCTACCCAGGTAGAAATTTCCAACCGTACCATCAATATAGTACTGGAAAACCACTGTTATTTTTGTAAAACCCACCGTCTTAAAAATTACCAAACGTACAGCTGATATTGTACTAGGAAAACACAATTTTCTTTTCAAAGCCAGTAACACTTCTAAAATTCTTTGCCAATACAGTTTTTAACAATATTTAAAACAATCATTTTTTAATATTTTATTATATTTCACACATTTCAATGTGATGTATTGCTGCTTCTTAAATGAATTTTATTATACTCATTTCTCAAAATTAATTTAATTTAAACTATTTTAAAAGCACTAAATTTTTTTGAATTACCGATGTTATGCCAGAGGAGGCTAGTGTGTCCATGCCAACTGTTGCACACTGTTCTGTTCTGTTATCGATGGGGTAACAGGACAATACTGTCAATGTTGTTAATCCTACGTCATGCCAACGCATAGCCGACAGCAGCCGACGTTTTGCCAACACTGTGCCGATAGTATTTTTCTGCCTGGGCAGTTTCTTTTCTATTACAAACCCTATTATTTTAACAAGGGCATTTCCATTCTGGTAATACCTTCCAAAACACGTATTACCTCTAGTACAAACGTATATTTTTTTTTTTTTGATTAAAGTTTTTAAATTTTATATCAAATAAAAATTTTAAACAGTTTTTATAGTTTTTTTGTTTTATATACATCGAGATTTGTTTATGTTATTTTTAATTTTTAACGAGCTTCCAACCTCCGTATTTTTACAAAAAAAAAGCAAATCAAACATATTAGCTAGGTTGATACTATTATTTCGATCTGGCTAAAGATCTCATCATGATTAATAGGTTTTTTGTTAACTTTTCTAAAACTTCGTGTTCTGATGAGATCTTTAGCAAGATCGAAATACTAGTATCAACCTAGCTAATATATTTGATTTGCTTTATTTTTAAAAATATACGGAGGTTGGAAGCTCGTTAAAAATTAAAATTAAAATTTTAAACTCGAAATTTTTAAAAGTTTTTCTTGGAAAAATAATCTTTTTGTGCACATAGGGAATAATTTTGTTATTTGCCAACTGAAATTTGGTTACTACTACTCAAATTCGGTTATAACGAATTTTAGTCGGTTCGTAGATCTGAACATTATTTCATACAACAAAGTTCGGTTAATTGAACTGAATTTTAATTGCAACACCCTAAATATTTTGTTACTATTAAAATATACTTTTGAATTCGGTTGGCGTTTTCTTTTTTTGTGTGTAAGAAAAAGGAAACGTGTTATATTTATATTAGAGATTAGAGATCAGATCAGAAGGCACTATGCACCGCGACCAATGTAGGTCTTTTGTGCTGCCTAAGATTACCTACAGATTCAAGCTACCTATAAAGCCAATTATCCTATTAGGCAAAATGTTCGCGATGTCGGAAGGCGAAATGAAGCGATCACCTAGAAACCTAAGTCTCCTATCACAAAGCCTGGGACATTCGCAGAGAACATGCTCCGAGGCCTCAGACACCATCTCGCAAAACCTACACAAATCCGTGTCCGATTGACCCTTCTTGTGCAGATGGTATCTGAGATTACAGTGTCCAGTTAAGTACGACGCCAGGGTCCTCAAACCCCCCCTTTCAAGCGACAAGAGTCGCCTCGACCCCCTACTGGAAAAAGAGATCAATCTTTTAGCCTGGCGCTGACCAGGAGAGTTTTCCCAGTAACCAGAGAAGTCAGACTCTCTCCATGCCCTGAGCCTTTCCCTAACATACCCCGCAGGTATTCCACAGAATGGTTCAGGACCAATAAAGGGCTTTCGGGCCCCGCGGTTGGCAAGACAATCTGCCCTCTCGTTGCCCTCATGCCCCTCATGACCAGGAATCCACCCCAAGGTTAGAGAGTTGCCTCTACCGAGCCTATTGAGAGTCTGAATGCATTCCATGACCAACCCGGACGACACCTTATAGGCCATTAAGGCCCTCAGTGCAGCCTGACTGTCAGAAAGAATGTAGATGCGAGATCTGCGAGTTCCCCTTCGCAGGCATTCCAATGCACAGACACAAATGGCCCAAATCTCCGCCTGAAAAATGGACGGATATTTACCCATAGGTAAGGCACGCTGGAAGCCTGGTCCGAAGACGCCCGCACCCGTGTTCCCATTCGACTGCTTAGAGCCATCAGTGAACCACACCTGAGAACCATCTTCCGGTTCCCAGGATTGATTGGTCCACATGTCTCTGTCGAACAATAACACATCAAAATATCTATCAAAGATCCACTCCGGTGACACTTTGTCCGCAACATTAGAAATTGGGTCATCTATTAGGATTCGCGCGATCCTCATGTGACCCCTTAGGGTTCACTAAGTCTAGAGGAACCCATACTGACAACCTCCATTACAGAAATATGCAATGGCGGGATCCCCAGCATAACCCCCAAGGCATCCGTCGGGCAAGTTCCGCCGGCCCCTGTAATGCCAACACACGCAAGACGGTAGATTCTCTTAAGAGCATCCCTTGCCTTACTCTGTTCAACTTTTGGCCACCATGCAAGGGCAGCATAGGTGATCATCGGTTTAACAATAGTATTGAACGACCAGTAGACCATTTGTGGCCTTAGGTCCCATGTTCTCCCGAAAAGCCTCTGACAGGCATAATATGCCCTGGTGGCCTTCTTGGAGACGTGGTCAAGATGTTCGTTCCAGGTGAGGGAGCTATCAAGAGTCACTCCAAGATACTTAACACTGCTAGAGAAGCCAACTGTTACGCCCTCAACGACCGGCATTGACAGGTTAAGTTTTCTCCTTCTCGTGAATGGTACCAGGATTGTCTTCGACGGATTGACAGACAACCCCTTTTCCCGGCACCACGAAAGAGTGAAGTTCAGAGCCTGTTGCATACGCTCGGAGATGGTCCTGTCATCCCAGCCCACAACGGAAATGACAAGATCATCGGCGTATCCATAGGTCCTGAAACCCAAGTCGTTCAGACCCTCGAGTAATTCATCAATGACCAGTGTCCATAGTAAAGGCGACAAAACGCCACCCTGAGGACACCCTCTGGTCGCATTCACGGTCCTACAAGTAGTCCCTATTCCGAACGTGATTATCCTAGAGCGGAGCATCTCCAATGTCCAATTAATTACGATTGGAGGAATGCTCTTCCTAGCCATGGATACCCTAATCGCATCGTAGGACGTGTTGTCAAAAGCGCCCTGTATATCAATAAATGCACAAAGGGCAATGTTCTTTGCCTCCAGTGCCCGTTCTATTGTTGTGACAACATGATGGATAGCAGTTTCGGTAGACTTACCCCGTTGATACGCGAACTGTAGCTCATGTATCGGCTTCCGTCTGAGGTAAGTGTCCCTGATATACTGATCCAAGACTTTCTCCATTGTCTTGAGGAGAAACGAGCTCAGGCTAATTGGTCTGAAGGACTTGGGTAGCTGCTCAGACTTTTTCCCCCGCCTTCGGTATAAAGACCACTCTAACCTCCCTCCAGGGTCTCGGTACATGTCCGAATAATAGACTCGATCTAAATATCCTAACCAGTTGTGGGACAATTAAGTCCATCCCTCTCTGTAAGAGACAAGGATAGATCCCATCTGGACCCGAAGATTTAAATGAAGAAAATTCATCTATCGCCCACTTTACCCGGTTCTCATGAAAGATTGCACCCGCCAGGCGTACGTACCTACCTGTCAGGTTCGGGATTCTCTGAATCACAGCGGACCCGCAGTTGTCAACGCATCCTGGGAAGTGAGTATCGAGCAAGAGTTTACAAGTTCAGTGGGAGATTCCGTGTATGAGCCATCCGGCCTCCTAAGAGTGCAGAGACCATTTGTATGATCCTGTGACAGGGCCTTTTGTAGTCGCACCGCCTCTGGAAGATCAGAGATCTTCTCACAGTAGTTGAGCCACGAGGTCCTTTTGGATCTGCGTAGTTCTCTATTGTACTCAGTGAGTGCGGCCCTATAGGTGATCCAGTCACCTGTTTCCTTTGCCCTGTTGAAGAGTCTTCTGGCTTCCTTTTTAAGCTTCTCCAGACCATCATTCCACCATGGAACGTCCCTCTTCGTCTTCCTGGTCTTTTGGGGGCAGCTCAAAAAGAAAGCAGAAGTTAGATTCGATTGCATTTCGGATGCCGCATGATCAATCTCTCTAGTGCTCAGAATGAGCCCTTTAGAGACATCTGCATCTCGTTCCAAATTGTATCGGAAATCCTCCCAGTTCGTGCGTCTGGGATTACGATAAACCTGGCATGATTCCAATGCACTAGCAACATCAAATACCAGATGTTGATGGTCCGACATTGACAGTTCATTGGATACATGCCAGTTTGAGATGGCAAATGACATATCAGAACTAGTAAGAGTGAGATCCAAGACCTCTGTCCTAATAGAATTCCTGAAAGTCGGCTCGTCACCCCTATTCACTATGTTTATATTGTTACTACATATAAATTCAAGTACAAATACTATTATTTTAACAAGCTCATATCCATCGAGTTAAGTACTTACACCCGTAATATCTTACTATTCACTTACTGGCAAAGAGTTGTCAACATTTTTTTATTTAAATCGTTAATTTTTAAAACGAATATTGTTATAAAATTGTCAAATTTGTAGTAAAAATTTTATTATATTTAATTTTGCATTGAAGCGAACAACACTCAAAAACAAAAAAAGTGAGTAAAACAGTTAGTAAAACAGTTAGTAAAACGTCTTGCAAATCAGGTATACTATTTTTCAGCAAATTTTTTGCTAAAATTGTGTTTTCTGTTAAAATTTTAGTTATACTTATTCAGAACTTAACTGTTTGGACGAATGTTTTACTAATATTTTACTAATGTTTTCCATATATATTTTGCTAAAAAGATTGTGTTGATAGTATGAATAACAAGCAGATTGAAAGAATTAGATATCACAGCATGTCAAGATGACGAATGACGAGGAAAATTATACTAAAAAATACAACTCTAGTAATACATATAAAAAAATCAACCATTGAAGATTTTTGTATCTGTTTTTCATATATAAAACAAAACTTTGTATAGAAACAACATAAATTGTATCGTCACCGGCTTGAGAAATTAATTGTCTATTAATTAAATAAAAGACAAAATAAACTATTTATATTTAATAAAGATTAAATGTGCATTTGTTAACTAAATGTTTATAGAGATTAATAATCTAGTGTGGTAAAATTGCAAACAATTATACAGCACAAAAAAAAAGGTTTGCATATGTCACATTTTGTAATTTTTTCGTTTCGTTTCTATAATTATCTGCTGCATTTGCGTTCCTTTAAAAGATAGCATAATTTAGACAACCACTGATATAAGTATTTAAAAGATGATTTTGTTTATGTTACATTTAAATGTTTCTATTTTTTAGATATTGCATTTATTCATGTCGTCAATGAGAGAGCATGAACATTTTTATATTTTGTAACTTATGGTATATTAGTTGTAAAGAAATCTCAAAAAATATTTATTATTTTCAGCAAATAAATTAACTAAAGCATAATTTTTCTACAAATTTTGAGTTTTTTTCAGTCTACTAATAATTAGAAAAATTTTTATTAGTTTTTAGCAAAGGTGTTTTAATTTATAATCCACTAAGTGTTGGCACATCTTTTGCTGAATCTGCAATTTGTTGCTATAAATCAGCACGCTGATTTGCAGCAAAATATTTTTTTGAAATTAGCAATTCTTTTGCAAGCTTCCTCCTGAATAAAATGTTGCTATCTCAGCCAAATTTTTTGCTGACTTTACAAACTTTTTTTTGAGTGTAGTTATACCACAAAAACATTTAAAGATGTGAATTTGGTATTATAAATGGGCAGTCAGTAATACCAAAGTCGCTGCGTAATGCAAGGTTAAGGAGTTTAACTTATTACCAGGTAACTTGTTCCGTATTACCAACCTCTTACCGAGGGTTTGCTGGGATACAACTCATAAATGTGTATATGTCAAAAATGCATATACACAACAAACACAACTATACAAGAACATAAATAGAGATGTCCCAGCAAACGAACTATGCTTCAGTCTGAAATTCCATTCAAAATGTTTGTTAAATATCAAATTTCATTTATAGTATAACCAATTTTTTATAACTGCTGTATTCTGTACCTTAAATGTTTCTTACTACCAAAATTTATCCATAATGGGAAACGCCAAAAGTGTTATTAGAGACATTTGTGTATTTTTGTTATTAAATATATTTGTCATGGTAATAATTATTTAATTTGTTAATGCAGCGTAAAAAATACAAACATTTACATTTAAATTACTCAGTCGAATAAGGGCATTAAGTCCATTTAAGAAATTTCCATCCAAAAAAAATTGTTTAAAGACGTAAAGACGTAAAGACTTAATTAATTAATATTTTTGAGTATATTTCCCGACATTTCGTCAAAAAGTTGCATCTTTAAAAAAAATAATAAAAATAATTTCAGAAATTATATCGATAATATTAAAAGTTTTGAGCATAAAAGTTAACTAATTTAACTGATTTTTTAATTTTTCGTACATATGTATTAACATCTGAAACAAATTTATGAAATTTTAATTGTTAATTAATATATTAAAATCAAAACAAAACCAAGTTTGAATTTTTAAAATTTCGAGGTCTATATAATTTTTTTATGAAAATAAGCTATACAAATTTTAGTAAAAGTTTTGACAAAGTTTTTAATGGTAGCATGTATTTATCACTGAAATATCGTATAAACCAAAATTAACATTCCTGAAAAGTTGGATTTAATGTCATTGTTTGAGCTACACGTTAAATTGAGATTTTTCCATTAAAACTTAATATAGGTTTTGAGTGTGTATCTTTCGATGGGTGTGTTTTTTTATTATAACATATATTTTTTTTAGACACACACACACATATAATTGTTTACGTCGAAATTGATGCCACCATCATATTTGCCATGTGAATTGTTATTGTTAAGTGACTTCACAGGTAGAAATTGCCAACCGAATAAAAAAAAAAAAATAGTACTTTAAAACACTGCTATTTTTGTAAAACCCATCTTGGTAAAAATTACCAAAGGTAATTTTTACCACGATGGGTTTTAAAAAACACTATTTTGTCTAAAAAACATGTGTTTTGCCAGTACCACCCGCAAAATTCTTTGCCAATATTGAACAAATAAATTTTACCAATATTACAACCAATTAGAAGTATTATCTATTTTTACATTTATTATATTTCATACATTTATATATGTCGTTAAAGACTAACACCGAACTGTATTGTTGCTTTTCAAATTTGTTTCATTAAACTCAAAATTAATTAAATTTAAGCTTTTTTAGAAGCACAACATACTTGGAATTGCCAACGCTATGACAATGGTGGCAAGTTCATTCAAACCAACGGTTCGCCTAGTCAGAAAGAGCCAGTGGTACAAAAAATCAGTCACTGGCATATCACTGTCAGAAAGAGGAATTTTCAACTACTGGCAAACCACTTGTTTGAGATGCTTTACTAGGACTCCTAAAAAGCGTTTACACAGTATTTGATTTACAATAAATTCAGTGGTATGCAAAAAAAAAAACACTGGCAAACACTTTGCTGCGACCACTATGCCAATGTTGGCAAAAAGTTTTTTCCCAGTGCCATTTAGTTAGAAAATACCAACGGCACAAAAGTCTAACCACTGTAGAGCATTTATTTTGATTTTTTATATACTTTTCAGTATTTTTTGTATATAAATTTTTTTTTTTGTTTCTGGAAAAGCTCTTTTAAGACCAACTTTATTTTTGTTTTGCTAATGTTGGAATGTTATTTCCAGCAAACCTTATGCCGGTGCTAGCATACATATTAGTGCAACCATCGTTTACCCAGCAGTTATCATTCACTTTCGCTTTAAGCTAATAATATGCCTTGTTAGCTCTGTGGGTAGAGCTGTCGGCTCAGTTGCCAATCTGCCGGTCAGTGCTCCAAAAACCGGCAGTACCAATTGCGAACTTTATTTTAAGACCACTCATATTAGGGATTTGCAACATTTTGCCAACGTTGGAAGTCTGGTTTACCCAGTGCTTTGCCGACACTTTTTGAACAGACGGAACTTTTTTATAATAATGTTATAATTTTAGGATTGGCAAAGCCCTTGTTGCCAGTACTTGTACTACGTGTTAAAGTGTCTTGCCAGCGGTGGTCCATTTGTCTTTTTCTGGCAGAGCGGGTAACATGACAATACTGTCAATATTGTTGATCTAATGTTCTGTTGTAATTTTCTGACTGGGTTATTATACAAAAAAAAATAATAAATATATATTTATTTTTTGTTGTCTGGATCCTGAAATATAATCAAAGTTGTATGGTTTCCAAGTACTTGTCAAAATAATTGAAATTTTGGAAACAATTTATTTTCGTGTATATTGAAAATTTTTATTATGCGGTAACTAAGTATGCAAATTAAATTATCATGTAAGTTCACTTTAACTACAATTTTACTACGGATTTGTTTCAAAGAAATTTGCACTTTATATCAAATATTGAGTTAATACAAATCAAAATTTTAAATTTGATATTGAATTAGTGAGAAAACAATTTAAAACGAGATATAATATATTAAACACATAGAAAATAGTTTTGTAGTTGCAAACGATTTTTTGTGGTTTCACATACTACCACTATTATTTAATTTTATTTGGAAATCTCGAATTTTTATTATAAAAATGGAATATTTTATATTTATGGACTGCAGTTTTCTATAAATAGACTCACATGCGTACCACAAACTTTATTTTATTAATTAAAACTATGATGACGAGAAGTCCAGTAGTGACTGTTGTATGAATAAGTTTGTTTTTTTAAAGCATTCCTACACTTCTTGTGGTAGTTTCTTTAAAGCCGTCGCACATTGGGTTCAAATGGTATAAAAGTGGCGATTAATTGAAATTTAGAAATTAAATTTTATAATAAATTTTGGTATATGGTAAAAGTTGATAAAATTCTACATCACTAGTTGTCAAAATCAATCAACTAAGTTGTTTATTTTCTTTTCAGCGAGCGGTTAAATTTATTAAATTATTGCTGTTTTTTAAAAAAGTGAAAAAATGAAAATTTTTACAATTCAAGCGATTATTATAAGTGTTAAATATATTAAAAGTACATCTTTTATAATGGAACCGTCAACATCTGGTATTAAAGTATGTAGTATTTTGTTTATAAAAAATTATATGTTAATATTTTTAATAATTTTTTTTTAAAAGTTCCAAAATTTGGATAATTTCCGCATTTAATGAACCACAAGTATTAAGTTAGTAAGAGTTGGGATTAGTTTTATGTGTTTTAGAAATGTTTAGGATATCAGCTTATATTTAAAAAAAAAAAGTCCAGACAATGCCCAGACCTTTTTTATTTTCATTTTTGTGTAAAAGCTCTGGTTGTCATTTATTGAACAAGACCAGTAAATGTGTATTGTCATTCTCTTTATTTTTGATATTTTATTGTTTTTGTTAATGAATTTTTTTTAGAGATGAGTGCGTGAGTGATTTCGGTCACTTAAGCTCACATACAAAAAATTGTATTACGCACAATTTACAGGAAGTGAACATATTTTAATACTTTTAGCTTAAATTTTAATTTGATCACGATTTTAAAAATTAAAGAGAGCACTTTCCTCGCAAATGCAGATGGGAAAAGTCCAATGAAGGTATTTTCAATAGGTTGCTGCTAAGTTCTGACCCTTTTTTATCTACCATGAGCAAGAAATATGAGCAGAAAAAAAATCTAATATACCAACTTCGGAATTAGATTTAGTTTTGCCAGATATTTCTAATGAAAATTATAATAAAGACGATGCTAATGAAGATGATGATAAAGATGCTGATGCTAATAACGATGAAGATAGTGATGATGATATTGATGAAGAAGATTATAACAATGATGATGAAAAAGATTATAATAACGATAAAGAAGATAGTGATGATAATGAAGATTATGATAATTGAGATATTTGTGCTGAATTTGAAAATGCAAAATAATACAAATATTTTAATATATTTTTTTTTGTTTTTTTTTTTTTTAATTTATTAATTAATAATCATATAATTACAAATTTTATACTAAAACCCTAACTGAGCACTAGCTATTATGGCCTTCGGCGCGTTGTAGCGAAAACAGACCAGTGCCTCTGGTGGGAATCGCCTACCAGGGCGCACAATATTTTAATATATTTTTTATTAAGAAGGTAAAACAAAAACAAACATTCCCCAAAAAGTTTTAAATTTTTTATTTTTTCAGATTAATTTTTACATTTACTGAATTTAGTGAAAGCAAAAACTGAATAAAAATGTATACTAATAGTAATACATATTATAAACTTATTCTTTAAATTTATTTTGATTTCAAAGTTGCAACGAAAATTGTGCATCATGTTTTTTCCGAAAAACAAAAAACGCCTAACAGATTAAAAAAAGTTTTTTCTTCCATCTTTTTTAAGGCTGTATTTATGATTATTTACTACTAAAAAATTATAATATTCTCTGTTGTGACTTTTTTGAAATAAATTTGTACATTTATGAGATTTTGTGAGAAACAAAAATTGGATTTCAAATTAAATTTATACTAATATAAATGCATATAATAAATTTACTCTTTGATTTTTTTTTTAACAGCACATTAAGTACACTCTAATTAATTTCTGTTTAAATTTACCCAACTTATAGTAGGAAACTGTACTCCTACTATAAATTGGGTAAATTTACTATATGTGTGTAAATTGGTACGCACAAAACATGAAAAAAATGTATAGCAACATTCTATATTACGCATAATGTTTGTAAATTTTAATTTAAATGTGCTTAATAGAGCTTTCATTAAAGTAATGCAATTTTTTATTATTTTGCTATATTTATTTTATAATAAAAAACGGTTATTTAGATATAATTTAAAATTGCAAAGTAAAAAATTAAAGTACCACTAAATACTGCGGCGTAATAAAATATTCACCTCGGGTTTTCATTCTCGGTAATTACAGTTTTCTACATCTGAAATTGTATCCAACAAAACGTCAATTGGCTCAACATGTCCTTAAAAAAGAGAATATTAAGATTAGCTGGATAGAAAAGGCAAGACCAATACAAATCCCTCTTAATTTTACCCTTTATCGTATCTGTGACCAAAACCACTAAAACTATAAAACGAACACATTCTTTAATTAGTTTTAATTATATTTTTAATTTATTTTAAGATATTTACCACAGTTATTCTTTTATTTTGCCTCAAAAACAGCACCATAAATGAAATTTATATTAAATTAAACACTTTTTCTTCTGTTTGAAAAAGTTTAACAATTTTTTCAAATAAACAAAAACAAAAACTGCACATTTTCAATGTCAGCCTAATTACCTAATTAAGTGCTTAAAATGCAGAAACATGTTTATCAACATACTTAATACCATAATTCGTGTACGTTATTGCTAACAAAATTCAGTAAATTATTTTTTTAAGCAGTTTGTGCTTAAACTTATGCATTGTACTTGATTTTACATTCAAATTTACTACCATTATAGCAGTCATTTTACAAGCATTTTTTAGAGTGTATGCTTTAATTTACAATTTTATTCATTAGCTTATCGAAATAATAAACAAACCATTTTAAAAAGAAAACAGACTGCAATTTTATAAGCAAACAAACCATTTTAATAAAAAACCAGACACTAATATTTTTAACATGTTTTTGGAAAAAAACATTATTTATAATAACTGCAACGGAAACAAATCAACTACAATATTCAATTTTTGTGGTTAAATTTTAATGAATCTTTGAATAAATTTAAACAATAAATGAAAATAAAAAGAAATCCGTAATGCTATAAACACATAGACGACTGCAGCTACACGACTACAGCCTGTCAAAAATAAAATACACACGTTTATATGAAAACGATTATTTTGGCACCAACACAACTACACGACTACCCGACTACTTTTGCCGCTGTAGTCAACTTAGGTTAATTTCTATTTTTGTTGGCTGCAAAACAAAAATAGTGTTGACAATAAAACAAAATATGTAACAAATTAGTGCTTAAAAATATTTTATTTTGTTAAACACAAAAAAACGTCGCAACATCAAATGGTATAATTGCATTAATATTCAAGAGGGGTTATATAAATTTATTTTCACGTTATAATAATGTATTATAAATAAGTAATTGTATTTTTAAGTGAACTTTATATACGTGTCTACTACCAAGCATGTTGTTCTATTTTAATAAAGAAAAAAAAGATGTAATTGGCACTACTGAAACAAAAATGAATTTGTATCAGGGATGTTAAATGGAGTTTTCAATTTTGTACCAACATCCAAAAAAAATTGTACTTTTTGGACGTTGACGGTACCATTTTTTTTAAATTTATTAAAACAACAAAAAAAAAATACATAAAAATTCTCTTGTACAGAAAAAAAAAAACAAAACCTTCCAATAACATACATTATATGTATGAATAAAATAAGGCATAAAAAAGTCTTATGAATATATCAGACCAAATCATGGAATTATTTGTTTAGTTAATAAACTATTTGGAATTTCTACATCATAGCAGCATAAATTTGTCGCTCTTAACCAATCCTTAGTCTGTATGAGACTTGATAATGTTGGCTAATGTAGTCTGTTTCTTTCCTTAGTTTTTATTATATTTTGAAAAGAAAAAAAACTCTTTCCACATTTGCAGACCAGTGTGGAATGGATAAAATTCCAGCAACGACTAGAAATGTCTGGAAACATATTGACATTCAGTTCATTTTGAAAATTGGCTACTACCGACCAAAAACTACAAACGTTTTAATTTTTTAACGACTTCAGTTAAAAAATTTTTAGTTTTTACTCTGGCTCAAGTAATATTTTACTAAGAAGACAAGAATGGAGCAAAATTAATGATTAATCGGTTTTTTGTTAAAGTTTTGCCTATTATGGAGGCTATAACTTTTCTAAAACATTGGGTTCTGATGAGATCTTTAACCAGATCGATATACTAGTATTAACCTAGCTAATATGTTTGATTTGCTTTATTTTTGTAAATATACGGAGGTTGAGAGCTCGTTCTAAATTAAACATATATAAGATTGTTTGGAATTTTCTTTCATTTCTTTAACAATAATTTAATTTTCGTTTGAGTTTGAATTTTAACGTCTTTTTCAGACAATTGCAGTTAATACTATAATTAATATGCAATTTTATTTAATTTAATTGTGAAAGGCGTGGTAGAGAAAAATGAGTGTATTTTCTAAAAATCATAACTACATTGCAAATATTCAATTTTTTCTGAATCAGACTGCGCAGTTTCTGGTATTGAACGTTCGTCAGTGACCCTGTTTTTTTTTGAATTTTTGAATAATGTAATATTTGTTATGTTTTTATTTGTTCGATTGCGTCTATATGAAATTTTTCTGTGCAATCACTGACCGTGGTATAGATAAACTGATTTCTAATGCCACATGCACTCGCACTACACGTTAGACAGAGCGCTTTAGCCCTCTGAGCTATAGTTAGGTCGAGTTTTGTTGTGATTAAAACTAATTTTATTCAATACACGGTGTTTTTGTTCTTGCATACATAATCTCAGAAGTACAACTCCAACAACACAACAGTTCTATTTTTACAAACTCACCTCACTCTAATGTCCACTGTTTTCCCATATGTTATAAGTGATGCCATATCTATATATCAATTTTCACTTCTTCAGAATTTTAATAAATTCAAAATAAAAGTGAAGTTGGCTTCAACAAGTGTCAATATATGTAAGAGCTGCCAGATAAATTTTGTAAAAAATCGTAAATTTTTAATCGATATTAAAAAAAAAAAATTGCCAACTTTATTCTTCAAAATCCTTAAAATGATGATAAATCGTAAAGTCTGGCGGATTAGTCGCATATATTTTAAGAGCTCATTACATAAAACGAATAAATGCAATGAAAAAGGACACAATAACAATTTGTTTGCTATACTAAAAATTCAAAAAGGGGAAAAATTAAAAATTTTTAAATTGTACCAAATGAGTCGCGGTAGTACCACGGTACTTTAGAAGGTCAAAATGTACCAAAAAAAGTACAATTGTACCAACTTTAACATCCCTGATTTGTATAAAATATATTTTTAAATTGAATCGTGATCAGCTGTTTACTATGCTGCTGTCGTTTCCAAAATAATAAGTAGCTGACCACACGGCGACGATTGCAGTCAACGGCATTTGCAGTCGTGTAGCTCTGCAATCTGCTGTGGTCTATGTGTTTATAGCATAAGTGGTAATAAATTATTTTGAACAAATTATAAAAACGTTGAAATAAATATTTATTTGAAAAATAACTGCTTGTTACTTTGAACTCAACTGAAAACTTTTTTTTTTTTTAACTACAAACAGTAAACTACATAATATTCTGAGTGTGTAAAAAAAATTTTATTTATTTTAAAACTGGTTAGGAAAACTTAAATACCAGATATAACGATTGTTCTTTTGGGCGCAAAACTAAAGGCCTCATTAGTTGTTACTTTCTGTGCCCGATCTGTGTCGTTCTGTTCTGTAGGTAAATTTCGTAATTACTTTTTCTGTGAAGGAATCAGCTGTTTAAAAAGTAAAAGAAACTGCAACCAAAAATATTCAGATCAGGGATGATAATTGCGATTTTAAAATAGTACCAACCTGCATATAAAATAGTACTTTTCGGCATCACAAGCATAAAAAAAATTTAAATATAAATTAACAAACAAATCTTTGTACCCTCCAAAATAAACAATTACAAATGAAACAACAAAAATATATAAAAAAAAAAAATATATGTTAAGAGGTGAAAACAAAATTTTGAGGTGCAAAACTTTTTGGATGTAAAAAAATAAAGTGTGTCCTGAAAAACAGTTTTGAGGTACAAAATTATGTTTGAGGTGAAAAAAAAATTTTTGTGGAGAAATAAGAATTTGCGGTGAATTTTAAATATTATTCACCTCTTAGCGCCTGGTGGAAAAATATGACGTTATATTTTATACATCAGAGACTACAATGAATTCTAATAATATACAGTGCATTATACACCAATTTGTATGAAAAATTTAGAGGTACTTTAACATTGTCACTAATTACTTTTGAACCGCTGGACCGATTTTGCTCATTTTCAATACCAATCTTTTCGGAAAAATGTACATAAAGCTATGTAAAAACGAGCAGTGCGTACTAAGAAAATTAGCTGATTTTGATTTAAAAAATTATTAAAATTTTGAGATTTTTTCTTAAATTCACCAAATTTTTAATATTTTTTGAACGTCCTATTAATTTTTGCTGTAGTGAATTACGTTTCTCACAGTTTTTTGTGAATTCAATCCTTTTGATTGGTAGCAAACAAATTTGTTCGTGAACTCATGCAATTTTAAAAACACGCAGCTAATAGTCAACTTCACATTTTTATAAGATTTTTATTATTTATTTTTTTGAAAATCAAAATTAGTTAATAATAATTATAACCCTTAGCGATTGAATTCAATAATTGGTTTAATCGGTTAATAAAACTCTAATATAATCATCTGTAATCAGTCGCACTCAATGAAGTCATGTGACTGAATTCACAGCATTTGGTTCCAAATTAATTCATTGTTCATATAGGACTGCAAATCGAATTAATAGTTATTGAATTTTAAAGGGACCAAGAAATTCATACATAGAAAAATTTGTAAATCGTACTAAATGAGTCATAGGAGTATCATGGTACATTTGAGGTTCAAATAGTACCATAAAAAGTAATATAGTACCAACTTTATCATTCCTGATTCAAATATTGAAAAAAAGATTTCACAACAAACCAATACATACGCAGTTTAGGCTGTCACTTAACGTTGAATTCTATTTTCAATAGAATTGTCCGCAACAGATCAGAACGAAAAAGTGAAAACTAACCACACATACAGACTTTCAATTGAACAGAAACAAAACAGCTGATTCGTAACGGAACAGAACGTACAAACTAATTCTGCCTTAAAATTTGATTTTGGATTGGCAACCGTGCATGTAACCTGTCAAACGCACAAAGTTCTTGCTTATTAAATCAAAATAAATATGGTTAGAACTATTAAAATATGATTCGGCGTTGCGGTCTGTTGGAGTACATCACATTTATTGGCTATCAACCAATATTTCTAAAAGTGTAATTTTTTTGGTGTTTGCCAGTTTTCTCTTTGTTTACTGTTCTTCGCCGTAACCGCCATTTGATTGTTGTTACTGCTGATTATTTTGTTACATTGGTTGATGTTTTGTTTAAGTTTTGGCTTCTGCCCAAACGTTTAAAAAATATATGAACAACAAACTTATTAGACAGTTGTCAACAGAATTGCTGAAAAATAAAAAACAAAATACTCAAAATAGCACAAGTAAACAAATTCAACAAAATATGAAAAATAACTAAAATTCTGCTTCGGATGCTTTTTCACGGAACAAATTTTGTAGCCTGATTGATGAAAAATTCAAGGATGTTGTTAAAAAATATGTTTTGTCAATAAAAAAAGAAATAGATGAATTAAGAGATTAAAATGTTGTACTCAGAAATGAAGTAAAAATGCTTTCTTCACGTATTGAACAAATTGATCGCAGATCCCGTTCCACAAATATTGTTGTCAGTGGCCTTGTAAGTGCTAACGCAACAGCTGCTAAATTAAATTTTACTGATTTATGCACTTATAAACTAAACGTAAACACAAACGTAGTAACTGTTCGTCGATTGCCATCTAAAGGTACATTTATGTTCACATTGGAAACGTATTTGCAAGTCACTAATGTTTTAGCTGCCAAAGTTAAATTAAAAGGAGGTACGATTTTTATGCAAAAGGATTATGCAAAGTTATAACCTGAGACAATTGAACAAGAAAATTTCAAATCTCAATGTGAACGAATTTTGTGGCGAATTTTGTACTTTTATAAACAACAAAGAATACACTTGGACGTTTGCAAAATTTGTCGCATATTCTAACGAGGATGCCGATTATTTAAAAAACCTGCTGATTCAAGTCAATTTCTGCATAGTCTATGTAGCTGGAAATCCAACTGCGAGTAGCAATGGAAATACAAATGAACAATAGCAGTTCAATGGATGTCGTGTCCTTTCTTATAATGTCGCTAATATTGCTAAAAGCGTAAATTTTGGAAATTTTATAACCTATATTAATAAATTTCATATATTTTTCCTATTCGAAACTCATGTTTTGCCAGACAAACAAATTTTGTTCTCTAATTTCTTATAAAATTACAATTTAAACTGGATCGAAGCTAAGAAAATTCCCAATTCTGGTCGTGCTAGTTTTGGGTGTTTGTATGGATATAGAAAAGAATTAAGAAAATTATTTAGTCTTAAATTTTTTAATGTGTCTAATGGTAATGTTGTATTAACTGCTAGACTAAATAATGACCTTTTTATTTTATTCCTCGATATATCAACTGCACAAGCGGGAATGTTGATTTTGAGTTGTTTGAAAATTTCTTAACTGATATTAATTTGTACGTAGTACTTTTGTTAAATAATTATTAATGAATTATAGTTTGTGCTGTATATATGTATACTAGGGCGGGTCGATTTAAAAATCGCTCAACGTACAAGGAAAATCGTATTCTAGGGATTAAAATAAGAAACTTTGCCGAAGGAACCATACCTCTAAAACTAATTCTGATATCCCGACTTTTGACCCGTACGGTCAAATTTTGAAAAAGTCCACTTTGATATTTCAGAAAGTAGGAGGAATCTCTCCAATATTATGGGAGCAGCTTCTTCTCCGGGAGACGCGCTAGCAGATTAATGCATAAATCATCATTCTAGGTGACCGTTAAGGGGTTAAAATTTTAGTGGAAATAGGGCATTTTTAGCCGTGTTTTTATAGCAAAATGTACAAATCTCGGGATAGAGATATTCAGAAAGTAGGAGGAGTCTTTCCAAGATTAGGGTCTCTATTTCTTCTCCGGAAGACGCTCTAGCAGATGAATATATAAATTATATCCGATTGGGTTGGATTCGATTAGGGGCACTCTAAATGGTTCAAAGTGGGATTTTTCAAAATTTGATCCTATGGGTCAAAAGTCGGGACATCAGAATTCGGTTTAGAGGTATGGTTCTTTCGGAAAAGTTTCTTATTTTGATCCCTAGAATATGATTTTCCTTGTACGTTGAGCGATTTTTTTGACTCCCTATAAATCGACCAGCCCTAATGTATACAAATTAATTTTATGAATTCTTATTTTTAACAGCTTTAGTTTTGCCAATCTGGCGCACAACTATATGTTATGCCAGTTAGAGATCATTATGTATATTTAAACACAATTTTGTTATTATATTATTAAATGAATCTATTAAATAAATAAAAAAATAATAATAAAAAAAATAAAAAATAAAATTTGATTTTAACAGCAAATATTTCAATCAAGTGAGAAAATCTCCACACCCAGCCAGAAGCAAAGTTCAGTTTAAAAAAAATTACGACAAAAAGTGACTACGCCATCTTTTTGTGAGCGATCTGCAATTCCATAAACCGTATCCCGTGAAATCCTAGCTGATCCTGTTTCAGAAATATCTACATTTCAATTTCAAAGCCAGAATCTTCGAGTTTTCAAATTTGAGTCTTATTAAAAAGTCCATAATTTTTAAACAACTTAAAATAATTTGATTCTGTGAAATTCCGTAGATATTCTTCAAGCTTTCTTATGCTATATAATATTGTATTGTTAACTTCCCGAGTTAATTTTTTTGTTCAAGGTGAAAATATATTTAACTGCAAGTTTAATTAGCAGAGTTGATATCATTTGCACACCATCCTTGGTATAGACACCTCGGCTATAATATTCTAATACTATTATGTATAGTATTTACGAAAATGTAAAAAAAAATAGTTGATTTCACACAACTTAATGACATACCATTTAAATTTGTTCCGGATTTCAAACTTTTATTAATTGCTATTGGCCAACAGACTGCAACTGCCACATACCCATGCACTTATTGCTTTGTAAAGTTAAATCAATTACAGAACCATGATGTCCAAAGTATAGAGCTAAAGACCTTTAAACACTTGAAACAGGATTATACAAAATTTAAGTCTTCTGGTAAGGATAAAAAGAATGCTCCACAATGCCATAGTGTAGTTAATCACCCCCTATTTGTGAAAGAAGATGACAACGAAGATGATAACATCCATGTAATTAAGAAATGTATTTTACTTGAACTCCATCTTTTACAAGGATTTGTCAGTCATCTCTTTTGGAATGGCATAGTTCCAATTGTAGGACGGGAAAAAGCTCTATTATGTCCAAAGAAGTTGAAGCAAATTCCGAAAAACTATTACGGCTATATTTTTGAAAGGAACGCTTGCAGAAAACTTCTAAGAGAAGCAGATAAATTGTAGGATCCAGAAATCTATGATGAAGTTGGAATATTTAAAATTCAGCCTTTCATTGCATCATTTAAAGCTATGAATACTATTGTTGACAACGAACATAGTCAGTATTACTAACATAAATAAGCACTTAACACTCCGAAGATCTTTTCAAAGTACGAATGTTTCCCAAACTCTTAAAATTCATGTAATTCTTGATCATTTAGAGCAGGGTCTTATACATTTGAATTATGATAATCCAACTTTTTCGGCACGATTAAAAAACGCAAAACATAGTGGATTAGGTCTATTGGAGATACCACTTAAAAAAAAAAGCCACGAGGTTTCTATCCCAAGGATGGTGTTTAAATGATATCAACTTTGCAGTTAAATATTTTTTCACTTTGAACAAAAATTATGATTTTTTTGGGAAGTTACCCGTACAATATTATATAGCATAAGAAAGCTTGAAGAATTTTCTATCAACACAGAATCAAATTATTTTAAGTCGTTTAAAAAATATGGACTTTTTAGTAAGACTCAAATTTGAACACTCGAAGATTCTGGATCTTGAAATTGAAATGTTGATATTTTTGAAACAGGATCAGCTAAGATTTCATGGGATACGGTTTCTGAAAGGGCATATCGCCCACAAAAAGATGGCATAGTCACTTGTCGTCATTTTTTTCAAACTAAACTTTGTTTCTGGCCGGGTGTGTCTCCGATCAGTTGTTGTTATTGATATTAAAAGTAATGTAGAAGATAATATTTTTTCAATATTGATTAGAAAAGCTATTTTTTTTATGATGTGACAGTGTTTTGGTTATTAATAAATATTCACTCTTCATTTTTAAGTACTTAAATGAAAATTATTGGATATTGATTAAATTTTGTTGGTTGCAATTGAATTTCATCCAATTTATTTTTTGTGTAGACCATCTTTCATTTGATAACCAATTGGTCTTTTTTTTTTTTTTTTTGCACATCAGAAATAAAATAAAAACAAACCATTTTGTACACCACGTAAACGCCAAATGTGTCATTCAAATACTGCATGGCTATTAATTTTAATTCCTATCAAACCCAGAAAACAGACTCTGTTGTAGCAAGCGCATTTGTAGCCAACCGAATGATTCGGCTGTAGATACCCAAGTAAAAATAATATTATATAATACTGTATGATGTGGTCCAATTTTGTACAATTTAATATAGTTAAGTATGACATGTAAGGTAAAAAGAGAAACAGTTTTACTTGCCACTGTTATTTCTTATACCATACGAACAATTTCCTTGTTAGCTTAACGATTAACAACTTCGATAGCATAATTTCTTCACTGCAATACCATCATACGGCTAGAAATTTCTGAACTGTAATTGGTCTGCATGTATTCAGTCTGCCAATTTAACACCGGCGACGTATGAGTTATATAGTAATAATAAATAATAGTACTCATACGTCATGTGTTTTTCAACGCATACTTGTAAAAAATAAATGTGTGCCTTTTTTGATGGAATCTAAACATTTATTTATATTTTGTATTGTTATGTTGATGAGTAAATGCAACAATTTATTTCACTGCTACAAATTAGCTAATAAAATTTTCAAATGCTCAAAATTGAAAATATCTCAAAATTAGTTCTGTTTATAATCAAGCCTTAATAAATGGCTATTTTTAGAGTGCGTCTTTTGAGGATTTAAAAAAAATGCAATATGCAGCTCCTGAAAATATAGATCAGCACACACACAGAAAAATTTGGCTATTTGCCAACTGATAAAATTTGGCTATAAAGAATTTTAGACGGTTGTCACAACTTAACATTAGTTTTCACAACAAAGTTCGGTTAATTCGACTAAATTTTATTTGCAAAACTTTTGCACTAACTAAATTTATAAGTTCGGTTGGTACTTTATTTCTCTGTGTGCATATATTAGAATAACTTTTAAAATATGTCGGCTCTTAGGTGTTATATGTGAACTAATAATGAGTTAATTTAAGATTCTGAATGAAAAAATTATAAAAACACAGATTCTTGACTCGAAGTAATAAGATTTTTATGCCATAATGCTGCAGTTTTTAAAAATTTACCACCAAAAACAACTCCCAAATTTTTCATCCGATATTAATTTCCGTTAGAAAATTGTTGACATTTGCTTATAATTTGGAATTAGCCTTTGATGACACTGCATAAAACTAGTTTTTAAATGCTTCAAATACTTAATTTTAATATGTAATTCTATATACTAATTTCTATAAGATTTTAAAATCGCATGGATAAGATTCGAAATATTTTACCTTTAAGATTTTTGTTTAAAACCCTGTTTTTATTAGCAGCCTTGCCTCAATACCGTGAGATTGAATTTAAAATATCAAAAAACAATTATGAAATATATGGATGTTAAACTTTCATCTGAGTATCTAATTTAGGACAAGATTTATAAAAAAATACGGTGTTCGATAAAAATTTAATACATAGTTAAATAGTCCAAAAACTGGCATTGCGCTTCATTTTCTTTTGCCAGATTTGTATTCAGCATGTTAAAATTATTTGAGAAAACATGTACTGCATGAGGAGCTCCATCCCAAAATTATAATATGTTGAATACTGTTACTTCTTCTATTACACATCACAAGCTATTACAACTGAAATGTAATTTATATTCCCCACGTCTGTCCGATATCCAATAATATGAAACAAACAAGTAACACAATGCAGTTAAGGGTTAACCAGTTACCAACATTATTGGCGGATGGCAACAATTTTATGATGTAATGAATATGAAAACGGATGAAAAAGCATTACCATTAAAAGTGAAAATATGCGTTCAAAACTTTTAAAAAGCCAGTTAAATTCGGCGTAGCCGTTAAAAATATATATCAGCGATGCCTGGGCTATGAGGAACAATGTAAACGTTTTGAACAAGTTGCAGTAAGAAAGAACGTTTAAAGCGAATATCTAAACCAAAATAATGAATTTAAAAATTTATCAAGAGTGCATATGATAGGTGTAGGGTTCTTATGTGGTAAAATTGGCTAAGGTATAGGGATCATGTGAACCAAGTTTCGGGGAAATCCGATGTAAAATAAAAATATTTTTATTTACTAACAAACTCATATTGTTTTTTAAATGCGAGCGTTGCCTCTAAATAAGTAGATCACAACCTTTTCTCGAGTGTTTACTAAATTTCAGAGAAATCCGTTTGTATTTGTATTGCGAAAAAACAGATATATAAAATATTTGTTTGTTTGCAATACATATTTAAATTATAATAAAACCGGATGGAACCCCTCGATATAGTTTATTTGTTTGCTCGACAATAAACACTTTCTGCATCGACATTATCATTTGTTCATTGCCTAATATTATCGTACAATTAGAAATTCCAAAACTTTATGTGATATTTGAGCTGGTTGCCAATTTGATACCGGTGACGTATGAGTTATATTGTTAAAGTAAATGATAATGATCATACGTCATGAATTAAAATAAAAATCTGAATATCAAAATGTCTTTAAACCTTTACTGCATGAAACTCGGGATTAATAAAAATTTATGAATGTTAGTAGAAAATGCAAACAAAATTATACGTATTTCCGTGATTTCATAGTTATTCATTACACATATGTAAAAAACTCGTATAAAGGAAAAAATTGGGTATTTTCTTTATAAATGAAAAAAGGGATTTTATGCCATTTTTGAAAAATGTAACAGCTCAAAATTTTTGCATTTAATGGTTTATTAATGTTATGCGTGCATATTAGAGCACCCACAAAGTATGTGGAATTTGTTAAGCGTAGTGTACATCAAGTTTACTGTTTTTCATCATATTTTTTGTTGAAATTGTGTTTTCAGTTAAAATTTAAATTATACTTATTCAGCAGTTAGCTGTTTTGATCTAATGTTAATAATAATTCACTTATGTTGTAGTACCATAATTGTCCTGATAAGCACATTCATAGTGTGTACAACAACCAGATTGATAGATGTACGCAGATTGAAGTAGCTGTCTTGGCATGTTAAGATGTAGCACAGACAATGACAATTATATTGAAAAGTAAAACTATTTTAAGACATGCATATAAAAAAATCAACCGTTGAAGAAGTTTGTATATGTTTTTCATACATAAAAGAAAAGGCGCCAACAATGTATATAGGACATATACCATTTAACATGTGGATATAAAAAATCAAATAGTGTGCTGATTCCAGTTTGTCAAACAAATATTTTATAAATTATATTTAATATAGATAAAATAAAGTATTGAAATTTAATAAAAATAAAATGTGTGTTTGTAAACAAAACGTTTATAGTTGTAATTTATCGAATGTGGTTAAATTGGAAACAAACAGACATACATACAGATAAACGACTAGAGACTAAACGTAATAAATTCTAGATTTTCTTCTTGTTCTTTTTTAATTTGCGACAACTAAGTTTGGATTGCATCATAAAATAAAGAGTTGTTGCTGTATTATAATCTAAAAGCAATATTTCAAATTTACAAACCAAATTTGCTGTCTTTTTTAAATTTTATATTGTGATACAAAAAAGTGACGTAATTTTTTGTCCGTAACTGTATATCAATAACACGTTTTTATTTAAAAAAATAATTTTAATTTATCTTTCATGCTATCTATAATAGGATTTTAATATCAATACTAATTCAGATGTGTAATATCAGTTTTAATAGCAAAAACTTCTTAACACAATTTTTATTGTTTAACCACCACACTTGAAATAAACTAGTTGAAAAAAAAACGTTAGATGGCGGACCCTTTATATATGTATACATCCATTTATAAACACCTATGAACTCATTCATATAGGAATTATATATGCTCATTAGAGTCATATATAATTATATATATAAATATTACCTCAATTTTGTTAATGTACACACAGGATCATGCTTGCAAATGCATATTCATATATGATTATATAGGGCACACCTAGTACATGTGTGACTCAACTCAAAATTTTTCATTTTTCAGAAATCGAAAAAAAATATTTGCAACTTTATACCAATTGAAACATAAAGAAAGACATAAATGTTTTTAGCAACAGTTAACAATAACAAATTATACTGATATTTTTTTTATAGATAAACAAGTGTATTGTGCATAGTTTAAGCATATAAAACTGAAAAATTTGAATTTTGAGTTGAGTCACTTTTGAACTGGGTGTGCGATGTGTTAATATCACCTAAATTTTTCTTTAGTTCACACAAAAGATGATCATTCCGTATATAAATATATAATAATAGATTATGAACACATGTGAACATGATGTGAACATGCATGTGGACATGTATGAAGCATGTGTGTTCATTTATGGATCCATATATGTCTATTTTTAACAGGGTAGGCAAACATTTAAAATTTACTCTATGTCTAAATGAAAAACAAAATAAAACAGATCAAATATCGGTCCATATGTTAAAGCAGCGCAATGGCACCCGATTTTCAATATCTTGTTTTGAGAATTAGGCCTTCAAAGTAAATATCTAGCAAGAAGATTATTTAACAAGATGTAATTTTTATTTCTGCGAATTTTTCGCCAAAATTTCACAGCATTAAGAAAAAAGTTCAAACTATCGAAATGTGAAAAAAAAACAATGAATAAGAAATTTAAAATGGCTAAAGCCCTTTCATAAAACTCTCATAATTATTATGCATATGAAAAAAAGACTTCACATTTTGTTTAAGATTTGTTTTTAACTACACACCTTAATAACTGTTATTTGCTAAGGGGGAGTATAAAAGAATTGATTTCCATTCAGCTTATTATATTTGACTTTTCAAGCAACTTTTAGACATAAATTATTTTAATGTATGAATAAAGACTGCTTATAAGAGTGTTTGTTCATATTTGACTAATATAAATCACTGTTGTTGGATAGTTATGCGTAACTTTTCTTATTAATTATATGGGAACAATTTAATGGATTATTAATATGTACAAGGCCAGCTTCACCACTTTTTATCTCTAACATATTATTTGAAAATGGTTTGTTATATTGATATTAAAAAAGTTGGTAAAAAAACGAAATAGAAAACTCAATTTATTTTCTGACAAGAGTTAATCAATACAGTTGAGGCAGAAGTTAAAAATATTCTAAAAAGAAACCCCACAAAAGCCTTTAATCTCCTACATATCTTTGCCTTAAGCCAATATGTGTGATTTTTTGGTTTTATAAAAAGGTGTCATGAAAATCACTTTCATTCACTGCCATTCATATTGACATACTAGACAGTTAGCTACAGAACGAGATAAATTGATACCTTTTTTTAAAACATAAAAAAGTCTCAAAATATATAGTATGTGTTGTATGAATTTAAGCAGTAAAGATTAAATTCTTATTGAAAGGGTATAAAAACAAGGATTTACTTTTAGAATTCTGAAATCAAAAGTTTTTTAAATTAAAATTTTGCTTTAACTTGCTACAAGTTGTGAATCAATAGAAACAGCTGTCACCAACTATATTCTAATACATATGATGCTTTTGTTTTGCATAACTTATTTTTTTGGTTTCCTTTTTTGCTATAAAACGTTTGTGGTGAATATTTTATGTTTAAACTGTTAAACATCAATCTCTCTTTATGTGGTCGCATGCAAAATAAAACAAAGAATGGACATCATGATTAAGAGTTTGTTAAATAATACTGCATAAGTTTATTGAAATAAAAAATATAAAATTGCTTAAAAATAACATTTTTATGAATACATATTTTATGGCACTTATTGTTAGATTGCAAAATTTTAGAAACCATTCATGTATGAATGCAATTTAAAAACTTTTATGAAAGGGAATATAATGAAAGGAAATATCATAAATGCACAGCAAATAATTGATTTCAATTTATAGCTAAAATATTTACGCTTACATGGAAACCAAACTCTACGGTTTTAGACATGTGATAAAGTTCTTCTATTTTATTTGATTCACATCACATGGTGATATATTTCAAGAGAAATATCGATTTAGCTGTTTAAAAGTTATAAGCACGCACTTAGAATGCTATGTAGGTAAAGACCACTAAATGTTGTTAAAACAAATGAAATTTCACTTTAACAAAGGACGACTTACATTTCAGTAAATTCAAATAAGTTTGTCATTTTGTTTTTTACTGTTCAAAAAGTGAACCACAGTTGAAGGGCTTACTGTAAAAACTAGATAAGCCACATTTTTTGATTGCTGGTTTAGCACGTTTGTAGTCATAATTTGATGAATATTTTATAAAAGTCTAGCTTGCACATTTATTACAAGTGCCAAGGGTACAAAAGTCCTCCAAAAGTTCTACTTTCTACATTAAATCAAAACTTTATAGGCAAAAACCAGCAAAAATGTAAATGTGGCTTATCAAGTTTTACAATAAGCCCATCAATTATAGTAAATATGAACACATAAGTAGTATGTTATTTGTTTTATTTTTTTAATAATAAACAAAGAACTATATCAAATGTATGTAAAATCATAATACAGTAATTATGTGGTTTGTTTTTGTAAATGAACTCCATATGTCGTCAAAACTGAAATTTCTTCTACAAATGACGCACCTTCACTTAAAATTAAAGATACTTAAAATTACAGCAGAAGTTCGCTGAATGCACACATTAGAGAAAATATTAAAGTACAATCAGGTAGAAGTATCTGGCGAATTTAACATTTTGTAATAATTTGTACACCCTTCAATTTGAATCCCAGCCAAATTTCGGTAATGGGATCTCATTATCAATATCAAAATAGTAAGCAGTAGTATTAGGGCCAACTGCATATAATTCGTCGTCAAACACAGTATTTTTGTTGGACGAAAGTCGTTTTGTAAGTAGGTGTACATATTTGCTTAAGTTAACCGCTGCATTAAAAAAAAAAAAAAACAAAAAAGAAGTTGTTACCGAAATAATTATTTATAATTGTACTTATAAGCAACTAGAAAATATGTGGTTACAAGTTTTTATTACAAAAATTAAAGCATTTTTAAAATACATGATATTTGTAATGAAATAATCAGTTACTTTTAAAACCACCTCCGTCAAGCAGTGACTAAGAAATACCCAAAAAAAAAAAAATTGAATTTGCACAAAATATATATTACATTTAAAATTCTCAACACTATTTAAAATCGAACACTAAAAAAAGTTTTGTAGACTGCCACCCCATAAAGATTTACTGAAAATATAGAAAAACACCTGCTTTAAAGAATTTAAGAAAATTTATAAAATTTTATTTCCATTTGCAGTGTTCGCAGCCTGTATAGCTGTAAAAAAAAACGAATGTAAAATCATAAAACGGTCATTTGATGTGGTTTCTTTTTTTTTTAATGAACTACAAGGTTAGTAAAATATTTAATTTGTTCTACAAATGACTGACATTTACATTAAAAATAAATGAACTGTATTAAAAAATAAACAAAAATTTTTTTTTTTTATTTTTTTAAATAACATAAAGTGACTGTAAAAAAATAATGTAAAATCATAAAAAGTCATTTGATGTAGTTTGTTTTTTTAAATGAACAAGATTAGTAAAATATATTAACCTGTGATATAATTTTTAAGTTTGTGTTTAATTTAATTTTCATGTTTACTGTTTTATGTTTGTCTACAATAAAAATTATTGTTCAATGTAATAAAAATAATTTTCTTACAGTAAGTCATAATTGTTTGTAGTAAATGTTTATTGTAATATTGTTAAATATATTTTCTTTAATTTAAATAGACGAATCCCTTGATAAAGTGAACATAACATTCACGAAACGTTGGGAAAATATGGATTAATGCATTTTTAATTACATAAAGACAAATTTATTAAAATATTTAATTTGTTCGACTGACATTTACATTAAAAATAAAGAAACTGTATTGAAACTTAAACAACTACATATTTTTAAAGCAGAAGCTCAGTGAGTGTATTTTTGAAATTTTCTTGTTTTGTTGGAACCTCCGTATATTCTGTGATTTATTGCTTATCTAAAATGCCAAAAATCATTCAAATCGTCCAACAAATAGTAAAGTTATAAATGAAAATAGCTGCCGAAGTTGTTATTTTTTAAATCAAGGAACCAAATTTTTGCAGTTAGTGACGTCATTGTGGTGAATTATTAAATTATAATAATTCCAACCAGAAAAGTGGTTATTTTTAAACCAAAGGAGCAAATTTTTTGAAAAGTTCGATTTCGATGTAAAACGCTAAATTGAAAATTGGTGGAGATGCGCCTTTTAAAGATTGCATTACGCATCTGTTGTCCGATAACTTACTTATATGAACAATTTATAATTATTCCGGCCGAAAGATTGGTTAATTGGTAAATCAATGGATCAAATTGACTGTTGTTTAAATGTGGCATTTCGTAGAAATGTTCAAGTTTTCATTATTAGTTTATTCTTTGGGAGACTAAGTAGCTGAATTGTATATAAATTGTAATTATTCTGGCAGTAAAAGTGGTTATTTTTTAAATCAGCGGATAAAATTATTTTTCGACTTTTGAAATGGAGCATTTTGACGTTTTTCGTCATATTGGAAAAAGTAGGAGGCTCTTTTCCAAGATTTATTATCAGATTGTTCTGTTTCAAAATCGTTTTCGGTTTTTTGTTTATGCATGTTATTTTGTACTTTTTCGCGTTAAAAGGACTTATGCACTCCATATACAAAATATTTTCCATGTTCACAAATGGATACTCCTTAATTTAAACCCATTCTTACAACAAATTATGCTTTAGATTTTCCGATATTTTTAGGAACATTTTAGATTTCCACGACTTTACCTAAGGCACAAAGCAAACTCTTTTCTGTTCAATTAACAGGTTTTTAGTTGTTTTTACGTTCGAACTATTTGAGTTCACGCAAAATTTGTATAAAATTAACGAGTTGAGAGAAATATTCTATGATTGTCTAAAATTTCGAAAAATTGTAATTGTAGTTTACCAACTAACTATTCTTTAATTGATGCCTCAGAATTAACGAATATTTTGGTTTCTTGCATGAAAAATGCTTTAAATGATTCAACGACAGTAAGTAAATGTAAAAAATAGTTAAGGTTTGAACTTACTCCATGGATTAACAAGAATCTTCAAGAATTATTTCAATTAAAAGAGAAAATATTAAGAAAAAGAAGGAAGTCTAAAAACAAACAGGGGTTAGAAGATTTTTTGAAGCGAATAAGTAGAGTTATAAAAATTGCTACCAAAAAATGTAGAGATAGTTATTATTCTGAGAGTTTATCTAATATTGGAAATGACCCAAAAAAATCTTGGAAATTCATAAATACAACTCTCGGCCGAAAGAAAAATAATGAGATTCACCTTTATGATGCTCAGGGGCAAAAAATAACAAGTGATCAAGCTAAAGTTGATTGTTTTAATAACTTTTTTCTAACAACCGTGAAGAACCTCAAAAGAGGAATTGAAATCTATCCTGGTGACAATTGTAACTTGTTGAGGACGCTTTCCCACTCTCCGAATCGCTTTACCATTAATAACATTAATTGTAGTGCAGTGATTGAGGTAATATTGGGTATGAATGCTAATAAAAGTCCGGGCTACGACAATATTTCACCGAAATTTGTCAAGGAATGTCGAGAGGAAATTGCTCCAATTTATGCGATATTTTTAACAAAATGATTAATAACTCAGTTTATCCTGATACCTTAAAAGTTCACAAATTAGTGCCAATACCAAAGGAAATAAATGTTTCTACTGTAGATAAATATCGGCCAATTGCCGTTCTATCTGCAATTGATAAAATTTTTGAGAAAATATTGTATGATAAACTGTTAGTGTACCTGGAAGAAAATAATTTTTGTATAGTTTTCAATTTGGATTTAGACGAGGATGTGGTACAGAAGATGCTGTTCTTAACCTTGTTAAAATGTTTGTAAGGGTCTAGATGATGGTTTTTCTGGAGTTGCTGGTATATTTTTTGATTTCACTAAAGCTTTCGACCTTGTAGATCATCAAATAATGCTGGAAAAGTTAAAATATTATGGTATTCAAGGTCGTGAGCTTTTGTTGTTTGAAAATTACTTTAAAAATAGAAGACAATATGTGAATATAAACAATTCAAAAAGTTTTAGTGGTGCAGTCGAATATGGTGTGCCGCAGGGAAGTGGACTGGGCCCTCTATTATTCTCAATTTATTTAAATGATATTAAAAACCTGAACTTAAGTGGGCAGCTGTGTATGTTTGCTGATTATGTGTATGTATTGTATCCATATAAGCATGATTTGGTACTTAAAACCCAAATTGAAAGGGATGCATCATTTATTTTTGAATTTGCGAGATTAAATCGATTACTGTTGAATCCTGGTAAAACTAATCTTATTCGCTTTAGACCACATTCTTTGAGTAGTAATAATAACTTTAATGTATATGTTGATGGAAAAATTGTGCACGAAACCCATTCAATAAGGTATTTAGGAATTATTTTCAAAGTAATTTATCGTGGGATCTGCACATCAGTGATGTGAAAAAAAGACAGCTCCGGCAATCGGAATTTTAAATAAATTAAGGAACAAATTGGAAAAAAGATCAAAACTGATGATTCAATCTCATTTGAATTACTTGGATATAACATATGCTTACAATAAAAACAATGTTTCACTTAAATCGCTTCAATGCATGCAAAACAAAGCATTAAAAATTGTATACTATTTACCATTGTTGTATTCAACAATTTCATTATATAAAGAAATATGCAAAACAATATTACCAATTTACGGGTTACATGAATATCAAGTTTTAATGTTTGTTTTGAAATGTATTAATAATATTGGTTACCATACTATACCTTTCATGCAAAATCAAATAAATTTCAATACACGGAACAGAACGAATTTAAGAATTCCTAGATGCAGGTTAGAAACAACCAAACAGAGAATTGATTATATTGGTGGAATTAAATATAACAATTTGCCTACAGCTTTAAAATTAATTGATCGAGTTTCCATTTTTAAAACGTCTTGCAAAGAATTCTTATATAATACAATTGAAACGCTTTTGATATAATTTTTCTCTCTCTCTCTTTTTATTAATTACATTTGTAATATATTATATAAGCTACTTTATAAAAACTTTATTTGTACATTTAAATTTTGAGTTATTTGCCAACTTGCCTCAATAATGCCTTCGTGGCGCTGAGGCCAAATTGAAATTTGTAAAATAAAATTTGTCCAAATAAAATAAGCAGCTACATTCATGTTGTAGTTGTAAAAATACAAAAAAAAAAAAAAAAAAATATCTTATAAAAATAACGCTTTTTTAGAGATTGTTGATAGTTTTTCAAATAAAATATACTGTTAAAACAAATAACCGGTTAATCGATCAAAAAAATGGTTTATCCAATATTCGAAAATGTTAAATATTCGAAACCGGTTCGGTTTTTAAGAATACAAAAAAGTCTTTAACCGGTTATCGCTTATGGGTTTGGACACTCTTACCAGAAAATACAATATTTTCGATAATGACAACTATTATACTTTTATATTGCTATGAAAATTTTAAAGTACCCCATATCAATTGCATTTTTCCTCTGGAATAATTTTGGTCTTAAGTTTTTTTTTCTATCTCGAATGCTTTTCGATAAAAAAAAAATGAAATTGTTATGAGGCAACCAAATTCATAATCAAGATTAACATTTTTGGTGTTCGTTCACACATATATGTTAGAGCTTCTATTGGGTAGGCCTGTTTAATGCATAAGAAAAACCCTTTTTATATTTAAAATAATCAGTACATTAATACTGTAAAAATTAATAAATTATATTGCATTCGTAAGTTCATTATGCATAATTTTTTTTCAAAAAAAGTTATTATTTTAAAATTGTTTTTTAATACATATTAATTAAGACAAAACCACGTGTATTTATTTTTTTATGTATTCCCCATTAATAAATTGTTTTCTATATATAGCAAATTTGTTATAAATGTTTATTTTGATCATATTTCACATATCAATGAACAACAAAATATTGAAAATATAGTGTGTCATATACACAAAAAGTAATAAAATGTGAGAATTAAAAAACATGAAAATCCCGGGATTTTCTGGAAAAAAATCCCTGGATTTTTGGATCGCCACCACTAGTTATAAACACAATGTATGCAATATTACTTTTGATCGGCCTCTGTATTCAAAAGCTTGAGAAATCGTAACTGCTGCACCTGTCGTAAGGTATCCTGGACTACCGGGAAAACCACGTTTAAAAAATTTGCCAATACACTACCTCACAAGTGGTATGGAAATCCGTGCTTATTATATAGAATACAACTCCTTCAATTTTTAGAATAGCGATATCCCAGAAATGGTGACTCTTAGAAAAAAGAATAAAGAAAATTTTTGCAGATTATTTTACTATCTACAATTTTTGTCAGAAATTTTTTTGATAAAACTTTCCGTTTACGAGAAAAATCCAATAAAACCGAACTGATGGGAATCTGTGTATTTTACTTGTAATGCTGTACAAAAGCTCTATTACAAAACGCAGCTCGGTCGGAATTTTTGTCTAATTTGAGCGGACTATTAAGTTATTTTTCATTTAATATCATTTTCTTTTAATTTGAATTACAAACTATTTTAAGTGTAGTAATTTGTCTCAAGAAGAAACAAATCTAAGGTTCACTTTAAATTGAGTTATTTTTGTACCTATGAAATGTACTTTAAACAAATTTTATCATCTTATCAAAAACATTTAATAGGCTTATATAAGGTGGCGCAAAGTAATCCTCCTATCAGAAAATGCTATACATAATAAATACATAATAAAAAAAAAAACATCGGAAGGTTATTTTTGTGCCACCTTATATATAATTCGCTTTTTTTTGTAACTATACGTAAAAATATAAATTTTTTAATACTCTCAACATTTAAAACAAATTTCTCAAATCAAAGACAAATTTTAATGAAGATTAGGAATCTGCAATTGAAATTTAAACTCAAACTAAACATACGATACGAGTATGTTGTGTTTAATATTAGTATACATGCGGGATTCCCAATTCGTTACCAGTAATACGAGGGCGGATCAATAAGTCCGGGACTTTTTGAACTTCCCTCGTAGTTATGTGAAATGCAACACTGCTCCCATCAAGTACTAACTGTTAATAGACTACTGTCAAATTTTGAGCAAGTTCCATCATTTACTTTGCGTTTAACAGCTGTTCAAAACATATAACCTCGTGGATTTTTTTAAAAATGGAAAAAAAGTGAATTTATTTATTTTTATTTTTCGCGAAAAAACCCGTCAATCAAACCAAGCAAAAGCTTGATAAATACTATGGGGACTCTGCATCATCGATTTCAATGGCTTTTCGTTGTGTTCCCACAAGTACAAATGACGCTGAACGTTCTGGATGGCCTGAGGTCAATACACCCGAAATTGTCGAAAAAATCCACGATTTGGTGTTGGCCGATAAGGTGATGGCAACAATTTTTTGGAATGCACGCGGAATAATCCACATCTATTAAAACTTTAAAAGTTAGAGCGATCAGCACCGAATTTCGTAAAACTAAATACAGCACGTATATCATAGGAACAATGAATACCGATATGCTCACATTCAATGAAATCCAAATACATCCACTCCAAAAACCACTAAATTGAATTGATTTTTTTTTGGAATGACTCCATAAATTCACACAGAGAAAAAATTAGCTATTTGCCAACTGAAATTCGATTACTACTATTCAAATTCTGTTATTACCAAATTCAGTTGGTTGGTGCAACTGAACATTAGTTTTTACAACAAAAGTTGGATTAATTCAACTGAATTTTAGTTACGACACCCAAAATATTCAGAAATCTAGTGTAAATATTATTGTACTAACTGAATTTATAAATTGTTTCAATTAAATTACTCTTTTCAATTCGGTTGCCACTTAATTTCTCTGTGTGTAATTTTGAATAAATGATGTTAACAAAAAATAACATAACATAACTTTTTTCTTTTTACCATACACATTCCCTGCGGGAAATGGACCAGTCACTGGTATGGTCATGTGACTAGAACTTTGTGTGTATGAACCAGTCCTAGTTTCGGTTCTGTTATATGAAAGTGACCGGTACCTTTAACATGGGCTTGTCATAGGAGATGATAATTGCTACCTGCGGAGCACTGTGTGACGTGGCGAATAACTTCACCAAGGTAACCTATCAGCGTACCGACTAAAATGAATATGTTACTGGACAAGTTAGAAATAGGTAGTGTCAAAGTATGACCATTTTTGGATTTATGTGATATGCAACAGAACCAGTGTGAAAAAAATTATCACGTGACTGATGTAGGTGTACATGTAGTAGAACTAGAGAAAAATTGTTGAAGGAAAACTTGTCACATATTAAGCGCAATGTGTTCTGTTATATAGGTAGTTTGAGTGGAATAGTTTTGTAAAGTACCAGTGCACTGGTCTAAGGGGTACATGTCGCCGGGCATGCGAAAAGCAATTAGCTAGTAACCTGTCATTTTTTATTCAGCGTGTGTCATATTATGTAGGGGTTGCAAAATAGACCGTCCGGAACCAGTCACTGCACTTATTCAAAACAGCGTGTCATACCAACTTTTCAAAAAACCTTCAAAAAGATACAACAAAAATTAATTTTAAAATTATTTTATTTTTTATATACCCAACACTTTAAATTCATTATAACAATTGAAATTTGGAAAAGTACATAAACTAGACAAGAAGTCCGGAAAATATATATTTTTTGCAAGTTTTTTCTTTATTTGCTAACATTTCTACTAAGTTTTATGTTCCAACACTTCTAAAATGCACTTCATGAACAATTTAATTTTGTATGCTGCATTATAATTCTAGTTCACAATAATATCTTTATAAAAAGAAGGAGCTGCAACAATTCAGCACAAATTTAATGTATAACTTATAAAGCAGAGTAACAAAATATATACTCCGTTTCAATTTTGTACCCAAAGAAATTCTTACAAATCGCCAATTACTTATACATAACAAACCGTTGCCAAATATCTTGTAAAATATCTTAACAAGATATTTCGATACCAATATGCAGAAATTTTGCAATTTTAATTTATATTCTGGTAAAGTGTTTCAAGTTTTTGAAAAAGTTGTGCAAAAAATCATATTTCTGGTTTTTGGTTGCGATATTGTATGTGTAAAATCTACATTCACTCGAAAAAATCGCCATAAAAATCTCCAGTTGGCATTTCAAAAAATTAACTTGCCAAAGAGTTTTAAAATCGCTACGTTTGGCGAGAAATCGCCACATCTGACAAACTTGTTCACTGTCTAAACAGTTCCATATTCAGAAATTTAAACCGGACCTTCAGTACAACTTTTATTTTTTTAAAAAAGAGAAGCAACACTCAGGAAATTCTTCCTATTAATTATTCGTCACGAGACCCCAGAGGCGCTAGGGGACTTCCCAACTAGCTCAAGGAGAAATTCAAGGGTATCAGGATCAGAAAAAAAATATGAAAATTTGGATATATTGTAGGCTGGAATTCTACTGGACCAAAAAAAAACGTAAGTATTAAATGAAGTTTTATGTTCATTAAAAAAAATAAGATTCCAAAAAAAAAAATGCAGAATTGCAAAAGAATCAATTCATTAAAATTTTCAATTTGTAATTACTGTTCTATAACCATTAAATTTAAAACAAATTTTTCTTTCGACAGGTTCTTAAGTGATGTTCAAGGATGTTACCGCAGATACTGGCTCATAAATCACAATTAGGGAAGTTCATTATTTTAAATTTACGATTATGAAGTTACTTTGTGTTGTGTTTTGTCTATTTTCAGGTACAAACCAAAGGTTCTAATCTAATGGAACGAAAAATATTCCAAAATCTTCAACGGAAAAAAGATAATTGACGGTATTGCACAGAATTTCTTGGCCTAGGGTATGTATACACAAAATATTTGTAAAAAAAAAATGTAAAAATAACGTTCGGATATCGGGATAAATCAGGTACAAAGTGACTTTTTAGATATTTCTAAAAAAAAATATAAGGACGAACACCACATTTAAAACGCTAAAATTTAAAATATACTTTGTATGTTCTACTCCTAATATTGCACTTTATAAGATGGCATCACAGATTCAAAAAGCCCATTATTGCACTTTAAACTTTAATGTCTTTGACATGATAAACGCCTATAGACTTTCCATTCATAGATTCTAATTCATAGCTGTTATTCCACATAGGTCTCAAAATTCTACATTTTAAAAATTTGCGACAAAATTTTGCATTGATGTTCTTACTAAATTCGCTCTGTACCCTATTTCTCCTATAAACCCTCCTGGCCTGGTACAAAATGTACAATCCGGGCCCTTTTATTGTACCTTTCAGCACTCCTTTCATACGCTTCGTGCATATTTTTACGAATCTTTTCGCGAAGAAGTTCTAGTTTTTCGTTTCTATTCAAATCCACGACCTCGTGATCTGTTAAAGATAGCAACTTTCGGGCTAATTTATAATCTGTACCGCTAGAAAACATGTGATAACCGAATAACGCGAAAAAAGGTGATACCCCTATAGCCGAGTGTACTGAAGCTCTTAAAGCGCACTCAATTTCTGACAATACAAGTCCCAGTGCCGATGATCTTTATCCAAATATGCTCTAATGGCCGCTAAAACTGACTGGTTTACTCTCTCCGACGCATTGGAAAGCGGAGAGTGTACTGCGGTTTTCAAATGGTGAATTTTATACGTTTCAATCATCTTCTGAAACAAATTGAGCACCATTGTCACTGTGGATCACTTCCGGTACACCAAACCTATGAAAAATTTCGTGTACTAGAAATTTAACAACGTTATCTGTTGTTGCATCACGCATAGCTTTTAAAAATGTAAATTTAGTGAAATGATCGACGACAATAAATATATAACAATTTCCACATTTTGACCTTGGGTATTTGCCCAGGAAATCGATGTACAGTTTTTGAAATGGCCTTTCGGTAACCACTTCATTTCCGATTCCTGTCATTAAGTGTTGGTTAGAAGGCTTGGTTTCTTTACATGTTTGACATGTTCTCACAAATTCTTTTACTTGGAAAGTCATTTTTGGCCAATAGAAGAATCTTTTCACTCTTTCTAGAGTTTTTGTAACTCCTCCATGAGATGCAGTGTGAACGGTTTGTGCTTTTTCGATTATTGTAGAAGTTAGATTTGCCGGAATCCAAAGTTTCCAATTATATTCTTCGCCAACTTGTTGATCAAAGCCTGTTCTTTTAAAAATCATACCATCTACTATTTTTAGATCGGTCAAATGTTCTGCATTTTCTTCAAAAATTTTTAAAAGTTCTAAATATTCATCGCTCTCAAATTCTACAGTTTCAAAATCTAGCAAATCTTCTTTAACTATTTCATTAACTTCGATATCTTGTGGCAATCTAGATAACATATCTGCCACTACATTATCAGATCCTTTTCTGTGCTCGATTGCGAAATCGTAGGCTTGTAGTTGCAATGACCACTTTGCCAGTCTTCCGCTAAGATCCTTTAAAGTCATGAGCCATTTAAGGCTAGCATGATCGGTAACGACTGTAAAAGGCATCATCTCAACATACTGTCTAAACTTTCTGACCGCCATAACCGCTGCTAAGCACTCTTTTTCGGTTACGCTATAATTTCGTTGACAACTATTTAATTTTTGAGAATAAACTGCAATTGGATTCTCCTCCTTTTTATCATTTAACTGATAAAGAACAGCTCCAATGCCATAATCAGAAGCATCGCATTGAATATAAAATCTTTTAGAAAAATCAGCTTGTTTTAAAACAGGGGCTGTAGTTAGAGCTTTTTTTAATTTTTCAAATGCTTCTGTAGCTTCATGAGTCATTACGATCTTTTTTGACTTTTTCAGCGTGTCTGTGAGTGGTGCAGATATTGTGGCGAAATCTTTAATAAATCGCCTGTACCACCCCGCAGTTCCAAGAAAACTACGAACTTCTCTCGTGTTCTTCGGTTATACTTCGTATCGCCATTATTTTTTCGGGATCGGTTTTTAGCATACCGCCCCCTATAATGAATAATAGATATTTCAGTTCTTGAAAACAAATTACGATTTTTTTAATCCAATAGTTAAATTGGCCTCTTTTAGACATTTTGCTACCTCGCCTAAAAGTTTTATACGCTCATCAAAAGAGCTAGAAATTACCAATAAATCATCGAGATAGATGAAAACGTTTGTCTTTAAGTTTTTGTGGAACAACTTTGTCCATAAGGCGACATAAACGTTGAGCGGCGTTACAGAGTCCGAACGGCATGACTCTGAACTGGTAAAGTGGTCTTCCGGATACCGTAAACGCAGTGTAGGGTTTGCTTTCGTCATCTAACTCAATTTGCCAAAAGGCGTATTTAAGATCGACGCTACTAATATAATACGTTTCATTGATTCTGCTGAGAATACCATCTATATTTTGTAAAGGGTACGCGTCCTTTACCGTAAGTTTATTCAGCTTTCTGGCGTCTAAACAAAAACGATTCTTCCCCGCTTTTCTCACAACTGTAGTGCGATTAGTCCACGGGCTATCACTTTCTTCAATTACATTTAATTTCAACATGTTATCGATTTCATTATATGTTATTTCCTGGACCGCAGGAGAAATCGGATAATAACGATCCTTTACCGGTACAGCGCCATCTATCAACTTGATTGTGTGTTTCTCCAATGAAGTTTTACCCAATCCGTTTTCTTCAAAAGTGCTAAAACTCTGCATGACCTTATCTAATTGCAATTGTTGTTCCGCAGTTAATACGTGAGGTTTCATTTTATACTCGGACCTATCATCTACAAAATCCTGTTTCAATTTTTCAAAACTAATCTCATTTATACCGCTTAACTCATTTACCTTATTTTCCCCTATAATTTCAGGTGCCAATTTAAATTCTCTCCAGAAATCAATTCTCAGATAGAGAACTTGTTCCAAATCAGGACAAAGATACAGCAACATTTTATGTTCCTGATCTTTATACTTAATGAATATTTTTGATTTGCCTAATATCCTGTGTCGCTGACCACCGGCAGATTTTACGTTGGTCAACATTGGTCGGATATGTAGGCCAAGTTCCTGAGCTATTTCTCTGCAACCTTTACCTAAAATACTGACTGAAGCACCTGTATCCAAAAGACCTTTCACAGGGTTGCCATCTAACTCTACATCTGCAAAAACACGATTATCTATTCCCTTACGGCTGGCCCTATGAATCGAATCTACAAGAAAATTCTTCTCTCTACGACGTTCTGCAAATTTTTGCCTAATTTTCATGATACGTTTGGATACCGGTTTACTTTTGAATTCCGAATTAAAAATACGTGCTCGAACTTCTTCATAATTTTTCTGGCGGACTTCTAATGGTAAATAGTGTCTTAAAGCTGGTAAGTAATTTGAGTTTTTTGCGTTTAAAATTCCTTGAGTTACATTAAAAATTTTCTGCTTTGGCTTTTCAGATTTACTTATTGACTTTTCGATGTTACAGGGTTTTCGGTTCGGCGTGAGTACCCCCGAAGTTCCCACACCCCTTTTCTGGTTTCCCTGCTGGCATTCAGGACACGTTGGAGTGATGACGTCAGGTTTACCACACTTATAACAAAATAGAGCTCGTTCTGATGACGGACACTCTTTGAAAATATGCCCTTTGGCCTTACAATTCCAACAGGTAATTGGTTGTTTTGATTGTTGTAGTTGTTGTTGATTTTGTGGTAATTGTTGATGTTGATGACCCATACGTATAGTTTCCACTGTTTCGAAATCTTCTTGTTGATTTTCATCCTCAAAATAACGGTTTTCCTGATCAAAATGAACTTCGTTAACTGTTCTAATAGGACGTGAAAGTTGTTGTACGTTCCTATAATCTCTTCTAGGAAAATTTCGTTCAGCTACGTTACATTCATTACGAAGTTGTTCAACAGAATTAACGGTCATTGGGTAAACTATACGGCTAATGCTTTCTTTAACGTTTCTTTTAAAATTGTTATCATATCGGCCTCTGAAACCGGCTGAATAAGCCTAGATCTTAATCTATTCATTATATGAAAGAAATTATCTATTGACTCATTGATTTGCTGCTTGCGTTCTACCAAATCTCTCATGATTTCAAAATTTGAGCGGTTTGTGCGATATTGACCAAGCAAAGAATTTTTAAGACTTTCCCAATCTGTTATACAATGGTTCATTAAATACCACCAATACCAATCATTAGCTGGACCAGTTAATAAGAGATGAAAATCTCGGGACATTTCTCCCCACGGAATATTATAATGGGCTTGTAAATGTTCAATTCTAAATATAAATTCTTCAATACTTAATTTGTTTACGTTGCCGTCAAAAACAACTCCTAATTTATCGACGCGAATTTGTTTCTGATCAAAAACCTGATTGACATTGCCACTTTGACCCTGTTTCTGAGATGGTGTAGATAAATTTTGGTTGTTTTGGGGAATATTATTACCAAAAAAGTTTGTTAAGGGCACACTAGGACCTATATTTCTATCAGTAGCTTGATTGTTTATATTATACCGTACAGAATTTCCATTTGGCTGATTATTATTAGAAATTAAATTGTTATTATTGGGACCGTTTTGAAAATAACTGCCATTTAGCAGATTACCAGATACCCAACTGTTGCTAATAGGGTTGTTAGGAATGAAATTTGTACTGTTTGGCTGATTTCTAAACACATTATTTAAACCATTATTAAAATTATTAGGGAGATTTTGAGGCAAAACATTATTATTATTTAGATTCACTGGCACCGTTTGTCGCTGTTGTGCTCTCGTAAGATTTTGTACAATGGTTGTTAAATTATCTAGAGATTTTCTAACGCCTACCATTTCCTCTTGAACCGTTTGCTTCACCTTCTCCTCTAATGTTCTTTGGACTACTAAACCTCATCGAAGACAAGATCTCCAACTTCTGTATCTAAATTCTGCTCCTGACCTACACCCTCACTGAACACTTGATTCCCTGTAAGTAACGGTAAACTGGGATTATTAGTGCCCTGGTTTTGCATGATTCTCTGAGAAAAATCATGTATGTTAGACCCGCTAGATGATCCGTTTGCCTGTGCCATTTTTCCCGTAGCCTCGTTATATCTTCGTTGTTTGGGTATTGAAGGTTGAAAAGATCTATTGAAATCAAATGCCTGTTGTAAACCTCCTTTTCTATTTTTTTCGGCACGAGTCTCTACACTCATAATTAAAAAAAAAACATAAATCGGTATAATAAATTTAAAAAACAAATATTTAAAAAAAAAAAAATCGTTAAGATCTAGATGACAAGCCAAGCCAAAAAAGAAATAATTGTTTCAAAAAAAAATAAATTTAGTATAATATAAAATAAAAAATAAAAATTATAAAATAATAAAAAAAAATAAAAATTATAAAATAACATACGATATAAAATCACAAAAAAAAATACTTAAAACACTTAACATATACCAAAAAAAACGAATATAATAATACGTAATAAAAAAAAATTACCGATAAGCTAAACTGATATAACCATACTAAAATACAAATATAAATAAACTGACATAAAATTTTCCAAAACTCCAAAAGAACTATAAAAACTTAACCGATGCCTAACCACTCAGTAATACTTAAAAAAAAATATATAAAAATCTAATAAAAAAAATAAAAAAATATTTATAAATAATAAATAATGAAATGGGTTCTATAAAAAAAAAACGTTATTATGTAAAATTTAAAATTTGCTTTTCTAATCAAAACTCTATATATTTCATTCTAGGGGCTGTTAATACAAATGGTGGTGTGTGCGGTATACTAAATTATGGCTCTCTAATTCTAGAGCTACTTCCTGATGTGTTCCAATCAAATTTAAACAAAAATGATTCATCTAAAACAACCTAAGTTGTGCTCTGACATGTTGTCTTCACAACCACATCAAAGGCCAGAACCTAATTCCCCAACGATACATCTGACCCCAAAGCACTAGTCTTGAGCGGCTATCGTTTGGAATCATTATCTGCTCCACAAACCCAGATTTCAACTGAAACTACAAAAAATTTAAAATTCAACAAATGGAGGGCAAGCTGTGCGAATAGAGTATAAAAATATACACTTCTATGGACTTTTCCTATCCCCCAAGTACTAAACGACATTTTTCATCATTTTCCAAAACACATTGTCAAGGATTCATGTACAGCTGCTTCTGAGTTTAATATTCCAGAACGGTTACAAAATCTTGCAGACAATAGTTTCTGTAAAAAGATAAAAAAAATGCGATGGTCTATGGTTCTACACTAGAACTCTATGGTACTGTGTGTAGCTGAAATACACAACAAAAACAACAAAATTTTATGACGTCATAGCCGCCATTTTGCTTCCGCTTGGGCGCCATACTGTCACAAGACCCAAGAGGCGCTAGGGGACTTCCCAACTAGCTCAAGGAGAAATTCAAGGGGTGTGCATTCATCCCATCGGCAAAAGAACCCCCTCCCTGATATAAATATATATAAAAATTGAAATGGGCATGGCCACGTTAGGTTTTTTTTTTTGTTTTAGAACTCGCGTTGGCCTTGGAGTTGGTGAGCCCAAATACGGTTTGCCTAAGGCGTCCCCACGAAAAAATTTTTCGGGGTCTAGGGATGGAAAGTTGGCCAGAGCTGGGAAAGTGGCCCGCAACATATTGTGTTGCTTTCTTTGGAAAGGGGATAGTGGAGAGATGAAAGGTGGTGAAAGATGAAGGGCTTCAAACATGGCAACACTGTAATTGCACGAGATGATAAGTCTTAGAACAGTTTTGGTTGCCACCTGATGTAGAGTTGGCGAATTTATTGAAGCTTTTGTTTTATAGCCCTGATTCATTATTTTACTTCGGTGGGGTTAAGTGCTATGGGAACACCGAAGGTGGGCGCAGCGATACATATAAGTGATACAAGACTCATACATATTATTTTTCTAAATTGATGTTGTCGTCACCGGGAATCGAACCCGGGACCATCTGTGTAACAGTCCAACGCGCTAACCATTACACCACAACGCCCACAACAGTGAATGTTTTGTCACCATAACTATAGTCACGTGATTGTACATTTCACCGAAATTAACACTTTTGGTACACCATAGTTTTGCTTTCACCAGTTGCGTAACGTGTTCCCCAATCATACATCACAGAATTAAAACTTTGGAAAAGTACGCCATTGAAATCAGAATGCCCGAAATGAATAGAATTGATGGTCAGAACCTTATTACTCGTAATTTTGTTGATGTCAATTCGTGTAATAGAACAAGTACAATTTTCAAACTTCAATTTCCAATTGCGACCTCTACACAAGACCACATTTTTTTCATATTTTATGGTAATTGTATTTTTGTAACGTTATATTTAAAATTTTAATATTAATATTAATAATTTTTATTTTTTTTTTATTTCAGATTTGATTTCCATAAAGAGGATAAACAGTTTCCCTTTAACAAAATATAAAGCTTAAAGTCTTCAATGTAAGTCTAAAAAAATTATAAAATTTGTATTCAAATACAGCATATGTGTAACGAAATAACAAATGCTTAATTTAACCAAAATAATTTATTAAAAACAAAAAAAAATGAAAACTTGTAAATTGTGAATTAGTTCAATACAGCATCAAAAGCATTATCATAAACTATGAAAAAAGTGGTACATATAATGACATTCGATTACGTGACATAATGATAGTGATGAAAATTCAACTAAATTACGTGCTGACATACTAAA